>JAJOZX010008296.1:0-45000 GCA_023014485.1 Bathynomus jamesi
TTTTTTCTGTAACCTATATCTAGGCTTAACCCTTTTATGTACTTCAGTGTTCCTGAGAATGTCATTAGACGAAGCGCTTGAGCACCATTTTGTGTTTCCTTTCTTCGTGGTTTTTTCATCATATTTTTCACGTGTTTCGTGAAATAATTTTGATATATACAGTGTGTCCGTAAAGTCATGGTGGGATTTTAAATAGCTATATTTGCAACGAAACATGATAATGAGATGAAAAAAAGGCAAATTGAAGAACAACTCTAACGAATAACTTTATTTAACATAGTTCGATATGGGCTCCTCTGGTAGCCCTGCAGACATCTAGGCGGTGATGTGTGTCCGTAAAGTCATGGTGGATTTTAAATAGCTATATTATTGCAACAAAACATGATAATGAGATGAAACAATGCCAAATTTAAGAACAACTCTCAAAGTTGTATCTTGTAGTTAGTCTAGGCTAAGCTTAACCTTTATCTCGTAGTTAGTCTAGGCTGTCCACATGCTATGTTGAACATGAGCGTAATAGCCCGAAAGTTAATGTGTGGTGTGCTCTAGCACGAGATCGAGTGATTGGCCCATTTTTCTTCGCGGAACCCACTGTGACGTCACACAATTACCTCGCTATGTTGGAACATTTTGCAGTACCCCAATTTATTGACAATAATGTCATCTTTCAGCAAGATGGTGCTCCTCCGCACTATGCCAACGTTGTTCGAGAATTCCTTAATGAAAAATTTCCACAGAGATGGATAGGAAGAGGAGGATGGAAGCCATGGCCTCCACGCTCTCCGGACCTGACACCTTTGGACTTTTATTTGTGGGGTTACGTCAAGCAAAGCGTGTACAGTGTCCCCATTAGGGATATTCATCACTTGCACGAGCGAATCACGGAAGCTATCGCATCCGTCACTCCTGATGTTCTTGGGCGTGTGTGGCTGGAATTGAATCACCGCCTAGATGTCTGCAGGGCTACCAGAGGAGCCCATGTCGAACTACGTTAAATAAAGCTATTCTTTGAGTTGTTCTTCAATTTGCCTTTTTTTCATCTCATTATCATGTTTCGTTGCAATAATATAGCTATTTAAAATCCCACCATGACTTTACGGACACACTGTGTATATATATATGTGGGGTGATCTTTTTTCCTCTTAGGCTTAAAATGTACATGTACATATCGTGCACATAATTAGAACTTGTGTAGAATATGTTGTTATAACACACACATGGTCTATTTGGCATGGTTGCAGGTTTGCTCGTACAATTTTTTTCTACCAACACCCTTTTTGTTATTTTTTATAAGTTTAAAAGTTGTTAAAGATAAATTATTATTAATGCGATTATATTTTATGTATAGGAACCCAATTCTTCTGGACATTATTCCTAACCCTTACTCCTCATTATTAATTCCTATTTTCAATAATTATATTTACTGGAGTAATTTCAATTTATTGTGTAATTTAATTTAATTATTTTATAATTTATAAACTAGTAGCATGAACATAACTGAATTATTAGGTCGAAAGCTCGGATGCATATTTGATTTTTGAATGATCATTCTAAAATCAGTATAGTTTTCCTTTAAAAAATAATTACCAGAAGATTGAACTATTTATTTATTTATTTATTTATTTATATATATAAAGGGTGATCCAGAGAAATGGGACCCAAAAGAAACCCCTGCAACTCTTAAAGTATAAGTCCTTTTATAAAATCATACGCATCATTCGAAAGAGGATAGTTACAAGTTTGTACAGGATTGTATAAGTTTTGACAATACAAGACAAGATAAGATACAAAACAAAATAAAAGTGTGTTAGTTAAAACTAACCCTTCAAGATGACTGCATGGACTGTGGAACAGCTGCGTTTCATAACTGAGCAATATTATGAGCATGGAAGAAGTGTAGTTTCAGCTCAAAGATCTTTCAAGACAAATTTTCAGATGTCAAAATCACCTTCTAAGAGCTGAAACTACACTTCTTCCATGCTCATAATATCGCTCAGTTATGAAACGCAGCTGTTCCACAGTCCATGCAGTCATCTTGAAGGTTAGTTTTAACTAACACTTTTATTTGTTTTGTATCTTGTCTTGTATTGTCAAAACCTATACAATCCTGTACAAACTTGTAACTATCCTCTTTCGAATGATGCGTATGATTTTATAAAAGGACTTATACTCTAAGAGTTACAGGGGTTTCTTTTGGGTCCCATTTCTCTGGATCACCCTATATATATATAATATATACACTGTATATATATATATATATATATATATATATATATATATATATATTATATATATATATATATATAATATATATAAGGAATATGATACTAAAAACCCACTCTAATAGACAGAGTTTATTTCCACAACAGTTTCGATGCCCACTGGCATCCTCTTCGGGTGGATACAGAAAAACGAATGAACCAAAAACAAGAGGGAAAACAGTCCAGGGACCATTAAGAAGTTCGCACCTACGTTACATCCCATTCTCCCGACACGAAGGGCATTTTTATTAAAGTGACCCGCTTATAAGTACATTGGCACAAATTTAAAACTATCTTCTTGTTCTATACATACAGATTCTATTATTTTGACATAATTACTGCATTTATTATTGCATTTACATTTTTTTAACATTTATTATTATTACCTTTACACTAATTATTACATTTATTTTACCTTTATTATTACATTTATTGCATTTATATTTATTTCCACATTTATTACTTCCATTATTACATTTACATTTATTATTCCATTTACATTTTACCGAAAAAAAAAAACCACGAATGAACCAAAAGTGAGTAAGGAAACAATCCAGAGACCTTTAAGAAATTCACACTTAGGTTAGAACCCGTTCACCCGACTCCGTAAGGGATTTTTTGACCAAGAATCTCATTAAAGGGTCCAACTTAGAAGTACCTTCGCACAAATTAAAATTATCTATTTGTTCTATACATGCAGATTCTATTATTTTTCTTTTGACATAATTATTACATATATAAAGTACCTTACTTGATTCCCAATCCATAGCATGATTATTTTGGCTGGCGTGATAAAAAATGGCATTATTAGTATTACAACTTCTGAAGGCATATTTGTGTTCTTTAATACTGGTTTCAATATTTCTTCCAGTTTCTCCTACGTATACTAAATCACAACTTTTACGGGGAATGCTGTAGACACAGGCTTGTTCCTGTTTTGCAACGTTATTTCTAACCAATTTACTTTCATGCTAGACGAATATTTGAACGCCAAAGCAAACTTAAGATCTTTCGTCAACGGTTTTACTCTTTGTAAGCCGGCAATGTAAGGCAAACTCACATATTGTTTGTGGTTAACTGAAGGTTCCCGAGGGGCATAAAAAGATTTTCTGACCTTAAAATACGCCTTTCTGATAAACCACTCAGGTTATTTTAAATCCTTAAAAATGTTCCAAATCTTGGAATTTTCCGGGTCCAGCAAATGTGGGCTACAAATCCTGAGTGCTCTTAGAAACATGGGAGCTTTTAACCCCTTCATCATATGAAAAATAATGAATGTTCGAATTACAATGAGTAGGTTTTCTATGGACCGTGAAATTGGGCTTTCCGCTTTCGTTAATAACCAAAACATCTAGAAAAGTTAATTGTGTCACCAATAATGCCTTCTCCTTCGGTGAAGAATTTTATTTGCAACGTTTTGGTATGGGAATGGGATCGCCTTTATCCCCAATACTGAGTACATTATACATGGAATATTATGAGTCGGAATTGTTGCAAACAATATGTCCCAGGAATCTAATTTGGTTTCGTTATGTAGATATTATTTTCTCATTTTGGCCTGACCACTGGAACAACTTTGACACTTTCTTTTAGTCATTAAATAATCTTGTTCCCTCTATTAAATTTAAATATGAATGAATGGGAGAACGACAAACAATTACCTTTTCTAGATGTTTTGGTTATTAACGAAAGCGGAAAACCCAATTTCACGGTCTATAGAAAACCTACTCATTGTAATTCGTACATTTATTATTTTTCATATCATGATGAAGGGGTTAAAAGCTCAATTATTTCTTCCATGTTTCTAAGAGCACTCAGGATTTGTAGCCCACATTTGCTGGACCCAGAAAATTCAAAGATTTGGAACATTTTTAAGGATTTCAAATATCCTGAGTTGTTTTTCAGAAAGGGTTATTTTAAGGTCAGAAAATCTTTTTATGCCCCTCGGGAACCTTCAGTTAACCAAAAACAATATGTGAGTTTGCTTTACTTTGCCGGCTTAGAAAGAGTAAAACCGTTGACGAAAGATTTTAAGTTTGCTTTGGCGTTCAAATATTCATCTACCGTGAAAAATAAATTGGTTAGAAATAACGTTGCCAAACAGGAACAAGCCTGTGTCTACAGCATTCCCTGTAAAAGTTGTGATTTAGTATACGTAGGAGAAACCGGAAGAAATATTGAAACCCGTATTAAAGAACACAAATATGCCTTCAGAAGTTGTAATACTAATAATGCCATTTTTTATCACGCCAGCCAAAATAATCATGCTATAGATTGGGAATCAAGTAAGGTACTTTATATATGTAATAATTATGTCAAAAGAAAAATAATAGAATCTGTATGTATAGAACAAGTAGATAATTTTAATTTGTGCGAAGGTACTTCTAAGTTGGACCCTTTAAAGAGATTTTGGTCAAAAAATCCCTTACGGAGTTGGGTGAACGGGTTCTAACCTAAGTGTGAATTTCTTAAAGGTCTCTGGATTGTTTCCTTACTAGCTTTTGGTTCATTCGGTTTTTTTTTTTTTTTCGGTAAAATGTAAATGGAATAATAAATGTAAATGTAATAATGGAAGTAATAAATGTGGAAATAAATATAAATGTAATAATAAAGGTAATAAAATAAATGTAATAATTAGTGTAAAGGTAATAATAATAAATGTTAAAAAAATGTAAATGCAATAATAAATGCAGTAATTATGTTAAAATAATAGAATCTGTGTGCGTATAGAACAAGAAGATAGTTTTGATTTGTGCATATGTACTTATCAGGTCATCCCATACGTAACGTCGTTTTTTACGATAGATTAAGTTTAAACTAGTCCTACTCGATTTAAGTATAAATTTTCCGAAGATTATATCTAAGAGGAGATCTATCATGTTTCGCTACATACTTTACAGACCAGTGAAGACGTGTGTTTTGCTTTTTGAACCCCTCATAAACATGGCGGTATCAGAAGAGCATATCAGGCATATAATGCTTTATGAGTTCAAAAAAGGGAATAGTGCTACTGAAGCAACGCGAAACACTCAGGAAGTTTATGGCAACGATATTCTGCATGTGAGGAAATGTCAAAGATGGTTTCAAAAGTTTTGGAATGGTGACTGCTGTTTGACAGATGCAACACGCTCTGGACACCCTGCTGAGTTTGATGATGACCTGCTGTTAGCCGCACTTGAAGAAGACTGTTCAACAACTGTCGAAGAATTGGCCCAGAAACTCAATTCACCCCCGTCCACCATCCATCGACATTTGCAACAACTCGGGAAAGTGCCTAAGTTAGGAAAATGGGTGCCACATGAATTGTCGGTCGACAATCTGAGGGTGCGGGTAAACATTAGCACAGCTCTTCATTCCCGTGAATTCCAAGATCCGTTTTTGCACCGTTTAGTGACTGGTGATGAAAAGTGGATACTGTACCAGAATGTTAAGCGCCGTCGACAGTTGGTTTGTGCCGGAGAACCAGCCACACCACAGCCAAAACCAAATCTTCACCCTCGGAAGGTGTCGCTTAGTGTTTGGTGGGATAAAGGTGGTGTAATACACTTTGAAACCTTACCACACAACCAAACAATCACCGCTCAAGTCTGCCGTCAACAACTGGATCGATTGAACACTGCACTAAAAGAAAAGAGACCTTTTTTGGTTAATCGGAAAGGAATCGTGTTCCACCACGACAACGTACGTCCTCATACAGCTCGGATCACTGCAAAAATTGAGGAGCTTGGGTGGGAAAAACTTCCATATCCTCCATATTCTCCAGACCTTGCTCCTTCAGATTATCATCTCTTCAGGAGTCTGCAAAACTATCTTGACGAGAAACAGTATACTTCTTTAGATGACCTGCACACCAGTCTTTGTACGTTTTTTGCCTCAAAACCGCCTGAATTTTATAAGCATGGCATTGAAAAGCTTGTAGGACGTTGGCAGTGTGTCACTGATTCCGATGGAAAATATATACTAGATTAAAAAGTTTCAGTTGAGTTTTTTTTGTCCTTCAAATTCCGATCTACAAAACATTACTTATGGGATGACCTGATATAAGCGGGACCCTTTAATAAAAATGCCCTTCTGGGGTCGGGGAAACGGGATTTAGCCTAGGTGCGAATTTCTTAATGGTCTCTGGATTGTTTCCTTCTCGCCTTTCATTCGTTTTTCGATTTATAATTTCTGTATAATAAACAACAATGTAATAAATTTATAATTTCTGTAATAAATAATAATGCAATATTAAATGTAATAAATTTTATAATAAATGTAATAATTATATAAAAAATAATAGAATCTGTATGTATAGAACAAGAAGATAGTTTTAAGTTTGTGCGAATGTACTTAAAAGCGGATCCCTTTAATAAAAATGCCCTTCCAGTGTCGGGAGAACGGGATGTAACGTAGGTGCGAATTTCTTATGGTCCCTGGACTGTTTTCCCTCTTGTTTTTGGTTCATTCGTTTTTCTGTATCCACCCGAAGAGGATGCCAGTGGGCATCGAAACTGTTGTGGAAATAAACTGTATTAGAATGGGTTTTTAGTATCATATTTTGATCTTAACGTAGAAAAAAGTGAAGTTTTTTACATTTATAAAAGGAATAGTAACAGAATGGAGTCTGGAAATGTTTGTCGTTTTACGCGAGTCTCTGCCTATGGAGGCGATGCCTGTACTTCTTTCACTGACATGTATCTGATGCGGATCATGTTTGGTTAGAGATTGACTTGTCCAATCAGGGGCCATGTTTTATTTCTTCCAAACACTGATCAATTAGGGGAAAAAAGTGTATTTATACCTTAAATCAAGTACTTCTCCGTTACTTCCTTTTATATATATATATATATATATATATATATATATATATATATATATATGATTGTAGAAATTCCAGTGTTGTCCCATTTTACAGAGAATCTCATTAAGTTTTTTCTGATACCAAGTTTTGACAAGTTTTTTAGAAATTCCAGTGTGTCCGAACATTATCTGTACAATTTCATCTTTTAATAAAATTCTTGATAACACACGTAAAATTCTTAAACAAGATTATTTAGAATCTGTATTTTCAAAAGTTTCTTTTATTAAAGTAACGTTGTTACAAACATTCGATATGTGCACCATTAGTGATTCGCAAAACATCCAATCGATACTCCAAATGTTGCCATGTACGCTGCAGCATATCCATCAATTCGCTCAATAGCAGCTGTGATTCTTGCTTTTAAATCATCAATGTCTGTCACCCGCGTACATTTCTAAAAAACTTGTCAAAACGTGGTATCAGAAAAAACTTAATGAGATTCTCTGTAAAATGGGACAACACTGGAATTTCTACACTTCATGGTTGACTTTTAATAACAGCCAAAAATTGTACAGATAATTCTCGGACACCCTGTATATATATATATGTAAAGAACGACGCTTGTATAGAAGAACGTTCCGCACAAGATGAGGAGGGAGAACGAACAAATGAAAAATGAGGTAACCACCCGGGAATCGAACCCGGGATCTTCCGATTGCCGGTCAGATATGCTATCCACTACACCATGGGCCTCGATTGATCAGAAGTCGTAATTCTCCTACATACGAGCAGAAACCAATGCCCTGAGGGGGCACCTCCCGCACATTTGTTCGTTCTCCCTCCTCATCTTGTGCGGAACGTTCTTCTATACAAGCGTCGTTCTTACATTAATTATACTGTGTGTTGTTTGCAGTTAAAATGTGTGTGTGTGTGTGTATATATATATATATATAATATATATATACACACGAGCAGAAACCAATGCCCTGAGGGAGCACCTTTGCATGCCGCACACATATACATTTTAACTGCAAACAACACCCAGTTCGTTCTCCCTCCTCATCTTGTGCGGAACGTTCTTCTACACAAGCGTCGTTCTTTACATTATATATATATATCATGACAACGATGAATATAAACATATTTTGCAATGTCGAAAAGGAACTGAAGCAAATTATCATTATTAATTAAAACTTGCAAGCTTATATGACTCTAGATCTGTCCGTTGTCTCTATTTTAAAAGTCATTTGATTTCCCTGAATCAAACATTGTGTTTTAGTAGATTTTAATTTCGGTTATTATTTTCAATTCAGTTGCACACCTTTTGCTGTTCTTAGTTTTCTTACTAAAAATTAGTTAGAAGTATATAAAAGGTGTTGCGTTCGTATAAATTAAGCTATAATATAATTTATTTTTGTTGAAATGCAAAATAGCATTGTAGGTAAAGCCGCCTTGGCTATATACCATATTTATGTTTCTGCAATGTTTGAAATTCGGCCTAGGCTCTATCCTTTATTATATTTGTCATTATTGCGTTAAAATATTTATATTTAATATCAACTAACCAACCTAGATTTATCTGATGCTTAAACATTTTAAGACTTTATCATTATTATTTTTTATAAATCGGGAAATCCTGGGATCCCGGGACGATGGCCAATTTTGTCTCGGAAAACTGGGATGTGAAAACCCCTGAAAACGAGAAACCCTAGTCTAAATGTACTATCGGTCGCGAAAGTGAGGATACACTATCCCATACCTATCTTTCCCCCAAAAGTAGAGAGTAATACGTGAAGTAGGATACTCTGAAATTATAATAAGTACGTACGTTTTCAAGAGTTACAGAAAACCCATTATTTTCTAGATACCTTTTTTGGGTTTGTAAGTTCTCTTTAAATGCTCTGTATTCAGATTAGATTCAGTCGTGTTTCTCGTCTCACTTTTAAAGTAGAGACATACAGCGAACAGTTTTGCAGTGCGAATGAGAATGAAACGGTAATTTTGTTTGGAAACGAGCATTTCAATTCCCTTTCCGTTGGTGATGAATTAAGTAATTATTTTTTACATTTATTTATTTATTTTTTATTTATTTATTCTTCATTTCAAAATTATTTAAAAGTGATGGCTCTTATACGCTATTAGCGAGCACTGTGCGAGTACGTGTTTCTTGCACTGTATGAAATATAGGGAAATTTTCCTATATTATTTAGGTGACATCTCATCGGCCACCAAATTATGATGATGATATTTATTTGATATCGTAGGAAAATATTACGCTTTTGATGGCGTAATAGGGGGTGTCAATTTTAGTAAAGTCAACAATTCAAAAACTACTAATGCTCAAATGATGTCATATTATCTAGCAAACTTAGAAATATCTTTAATGTTGTTTAAAAAAAAGCCATTTACCTACTTATATTTGGCCATAAAGGTTTATACTTTGTGCGTAACTTTAACTTTAAGTGCGTAACAACAACAACAACAACAACAACGATTAGAATTAAAGTACAACCAAGTAGCCGTTGGTCGTTATAAATCGAACTGCTAATGAACTGTGGTATGTATTTGTCTGATTAATTTTTATTTTATCTTTTTTAATTTAAAATTTTGGATTTTGGAATAATGTGTTATTTTAATATAGTTCTAAGAACTGAATGAATTAATATAATAATAATAATAATAATAATAAATTATATTTGGGGATTTTCTCTGTGATTATATTCTGTAGATACTTTGTTCTTTCAAAACGTTTGAAGGTAAGGATTAAGTTGTTCACATGAAGAAATGCAAATGAATGCCTCTTGAAGATGAAACAAATTTGATTCAAAACGCTAATCCTTTATATAATAAATACACACACACACACACACACACACACACACACACACACACACACACACACACCTTTCCTTTCAACCTTTCCTTTCAACCTTTCAAGTGTTCCGTGCGATGATTCCTCATTTCATGGAGGTCAGGCTTTGTTACTACTCTCGAATTGGATTGGTGAAGTAGAGAGTTGGTTTTTTGCGCTCTTCACTTCACATAGCCATGTACTCTCCCGGCTCATCTAGTATTGTTCTGAGCCAGGCGTCTAGTCTTCTTTTGAAGTTTTTCGCCACTACAACACCAATCGTGTCCCGTAGTTTCTTTGGCAGCTGCTTGAACAACGCTATTTTCCTTCAGGAATGAGGATGATCCCTGCCAAACGTTTAGTTTGGGAACACGATATCCTTTCCTACTTTTCAATGTTTTTGAATGGTTATAGGGTTCAAAGTGAGATTAGGGACTAGTTTCTCTATTATTTTCCATGTGTAAATAATGGTACACCTCTTCTTTTTTGCAGCGAATATAAATTTAAATCACGTAATTTTTCCCAATAATTTAGTTCTTTGCATCCATTGATCTTGGTTGTGAAGTTGTTCTGAATCCCTTGTAGTTGACTCGCGTCTTCTTTTTTATGTGGCGATGTTAAGACTGAGCAATACTCCGACTTGGGTATGATCAGTGTTTTTAACAGAGGAATCATTATATTCCTATCCCTTCTTTTAAAGGTTCTCAGTATCTGTCCAATTATTCTTTTTGCTCTGCTGTCTTATTTTGTGTTTCAAATTTCGCATCATCAGTCATTACAACTTCTAAATCTTTTGTTTTAGAGCTTCTCTGAAATTCCTGACCATTTGGGGCATAGTATTCCATGGATTTTAATTCCTCCTTTCTTTCGTATCTAAAAAGTTGAAATTTCTCAGTGTTAAATTTCATATTGTTGTTTTCTAACCAGTTATGGATTCTGTTCGTCTGTCTTTAGAGATTCTGTATCGACTGGGTTTCTTATTTTTCCACTAATTTTTGTCATTAGCAAAGGATGTTGCTATAACCTTGGTTAACTTTGGTTTTGCTTCCGTCCGAATTGTTCATTCTGACGAAGGTCAAGCTTTTCACTCCACCGTAGACCTACAGTTTAACTTGGAATCCGAACCACGCCCCACCAGCAGCCCAGCGTCTTAACTACTAGGCTACCCAGGGTACTCATTTATCTACCAACCATTTTCTTTATTGTGTGGAAGGATGAACACCTGGGTTTTGCTGCGCGCCGCCTGCCGTCACCGGGTCTGGATCTCGGGGCCGATGGATTCGTAGTCAGCGACGCTAACCACTACACCACCAAGACGCATTTTCTTGTGTGTATAACCTTACAACCTTACAAAGGTTCCGCGTGATGATTCCTCATTTCGCGAAGGTCAAGCTTGTCGCCCCTCCTCTCGAGTTGGCTTGGTGAAGTAGTGAGTTGGATTCTTGTGCTCTCCACCTCACATAGCCAGGTACGCCAGGCTCATCGGGGATTGTTTTGAACCAGTCGTCTAATCTTCTTTTGAAGATGTCCACTGCAACTCCCTTTGTGTTTCTTAGGTCTGGGCAGCTGATTAAAAAGCTTTGGTTCTCTCACAACGAAACTATTTTCTTTCAGGGTTAAGGATATTCCCTGTCTCGCCTTTAATTTGGGAACACGACACACACTACCTTTTCTACTTTCCACCGTTGTTTGGGGAGTTATAGGGTTCAGAGTAAGATTAGGGACTAGTTTCTCCATTATTTTCCAAGTGTAAATAATGGTGTATATCTCTCTTTTCCTTTCCTTGCAAATGTTTCGTACATCGGCCTCTCTTCACACGGAGGTCAGGCTGGTGGCCTCTCCTCTAGACCTGAGTTGATGCAGGATAGAATTGCTGTCCTGGACTCTCCACTTCACATCGCCAGGCACATCTGGCTCATCCAGAATCGTCCTGAGCCAGGTGTCTAATCCTGTTTTCAAGACTTCAGCTTTTACACCTGTGGTGTTGTCTCTGGGTAGCTGGTTAAACAGTCTTGGCCATCTGACAACAAAGCTATTTCTTTTCAGAGTTGAAGATGTCCTTGTCTGGCCTTTAGTTCAGAAACACTACACAATCTACCTTTCCTATTTTTCCAGTGTTTGGGTGGTTATAGGGTTCAGTTTGAGTTAGGTACTAGTTTCTCTATTATTTTCCTTAGATATATTATGGTGTGCCTCTCAGTCCTTCTTTGTAGCGAATATAGATTTAATGTACGAAGTCTTTCCCGAAAAATGAGTTGTTTGCAGCCATTCATCTTTGCTGTGAAATTTCTTTGGATTTCTTTTAGTTTATTGATTTTTTCTCTTTTGTATGGAGACTTCAAGACTGAGCAGTATTCCAGTTTTGGTATGATTAGCGTTTTTAGTAAGGGAATCATTACTCCCTGAGTCCCTTGTCCCCTTTTTTTTTTAAAGGTTCTTGGTATCTGTCCCGTACTTTTTATTTTTTTTTTGCCTCCTTCATCGCTACGTGTCTGATTTTGTCTCAATTTTCATATCGTCGGTCATTATAATTGTAAATCTTTTGTTTTCGTGTTTCTTTGGATTTTCTGCCTATTTGGGGCGTAGTATTTTGTTTATTTTAGTTCCTCATTTTCTCCATAGTTTAGGTGAAAATTTTCGGTGTTTAATTTCATATTGTTTTCTTCTGCCCACCTGTGTATTCTGTTTGTCTCCCCGTCTGTAGAACTTCAACCTCTTCTGTATTTCTAATTTTTCTGCCGATTTTTGTATCGTCAGCAAAGGATACTCTTGGTTACTTCGTTTTCTGTCTGTTAGGATGATAATGAATGGGAGTGTGACTGATTCTCTTCCTCGTGGTACTGAGCTACATACTTCGATCCCGATGATGATATTCCTTGGATTTTAACAGTTTCATTGTATGTGCTATTATACCATGATCACACTTGTCGAATGCTTTAGCAAACTTCGTGTATACTGTACATAGTTATCATTGTTTTCAAGAACATCAATTATATTGTTAATATGCTTGCCAGGTATGATAGCACGATCTTCCTGATCGGAAACCGTGCTGGTTTTCATTGAATCTTTTTACTGTCTCCAAAAAGACAAATTTTCTCTAATTCTTTCAAATATTTTTGAGAGATGTCAGTGACGCTGGTCTATAGTTCTTCGCTTGAGACCTATCACCACCTTTATGTATAGGAACAATGTTCGCCTTCTTCAGGGTATTCGGTATTTCTTCCGTGTCCAGAGATCTTCTCCATATCCAATGCAGGAATGTGAGAGTGAAGCTTTTTCATTCTAACAATTTTTAACCATCAAGATGCCACATTTGTCCGGACTCGCGGCTGAGTGTGATTATATTTCTCATATAGCTCTCGCCATATCCGGGACAAAGTGAAAATCAGTTAAATCCTCTCTTCAAAGAAGGTATTGGAATCAGAGACTACTTTGCCGTTGTTTGAGGTACTGAAAACTGATTCACACTGCTCTCTCAATTCTCGCCTCCACCGAACCAATTCTAGAGTTAGGGCCACGAGCCTAACCTCCGTTCGAGGAAGAATCGACACGAAGAATTCGGTAGACTGTTACCAGGACATTCCAGCAGAAAAGAAATCGTATCCTCGAACCGTTTGTAGTTATTATTAATATAACGAAAAACGTACTGTTTAATCATCTTGTATTTATTTATTAATACGCTTTTTTTTTCTATTATCAGAAATAACATTAATTTTTAATGCGTAAATGTCTTTCTGGGTAAGACGTCGCACACACTCCTGTCCCTCCTTTTTTACTCGCTTCATTTTTATCCAAATTGAGTGTCGCTATTTTTTATTATCTATTTGCGTTTATTTCGAGTACCATCCATTTTAATCCGGTCTGAGATGGAAAGAATGTTGATATTCTTTATAATGATTCCCATAATAAATTCTGCTTTAACCGGTGTACAAGCCACGCGGGAAGAGGCATCTTTCATCGCGGGGGAAGGAAGGAAAGGAGGAGGAAGAGGAAGCGGAAGCAGACGAGACAAGGAGGAAATAAGGCCCCGGGGACCCATTATCAGATTTTGTGAAGTTACTTCAATGCGTTTCTCCTTCAGTAACTCTATCATCATTTAAACTGTAATTGATTGCTTATCCCATCCCCAATGTTGTGTCTACACACACACACACACACACACACACACACACACACACACATATATATATTGACTGCTTAGAAAGTGTATTTTAATTATAAACACGAACGTCAGTAAGAAAATTAACATTTCTTAATAAATTTGTAATATGGTCGACGTTTCGGAATTTGCCACTTACATCCTCAAGGATCTAAATACAAGAAATTATAATTAAACATTTAAAATAAATTTAAAATATTAAAGACATGCGCCTCGGTGGTGTAGTGGTTAGCGTCGCTGACTACGAATCCATCGGCCCCGGGTTTGAGACCCGGTGACTGCAGCCGGCGCGCAGCAAAACCCAGGTGTTCATCCTTCCACACAATAAAGAAAGTGGTTGGTAGATAAATGGGTACCCTGGGTGGCCTAGTAGTTAAGACGCTAGGCTGCTGGTGAGGCGTGGTTCGGATTCTACGTTAAACTGTAGGTCTAAGGTGGAGTGAAAAGCTTGACCTTCGTCAGAATGAACAATTCGGGCGGAAGCTAACCAAAGGTTATATATATATATATAATTCCTCTTCTTTTTTACAAATATCACGTACAAACCTAATTTTATTAAATACTTTCACTTACTAAATACATCGAACGAATACGCAGCATTTTGTTCACTCGACGAACCATTCATTGATGTATCGTCCTGCAATGAAATAGTATTACCTTGTAAGACTGAAGAAAATAGTTTTGTTCTAATTAATGTATTCAGCTTATCCAATAAACGGGTCTCAAACCACTTAATTCATATGAAATAAGTATCAGCATAGTTCATCTAACAATATATATATATATATATATATAAAACCTTTGGTTAGCTTCCGCCCGAATTGTTCATTCTGATGAAGGTCAAACTATTCAATCCACCTTAGACCTACAGTTTAACGTGGAATCCGAACCACGCCCCATCAGCAGCCCAGCGTCTTAACCACTAGGACACCTAGGGTACCCATTTATCTACCAACCACTTTCTTTATTGTGTGGAAGGATGAACAGCTGGGTTTTGCTGCGCGCCGGCTGCCGTCGGGTCTCGAACCCGGGGTCGATGGATTCGTAGTCAGCGAAGCTAACCACTACACCACCAAGGCGCATATATAATATATATATATAATATATATATATACACGCCTAGGTGGTGTAGTGCTTGGCGTCGCTGACTACGAATCCATCGGCCCCGGGTTCGAGACCCGGTGACGGCAGCCAGCGCGCAGCAAAACCCAGCTGTTCATCCTTCCACGCAATAAAGTGGTTGGTAGATAAATGGATACCCTGGGTGGCCTAGTGGTTAAGACGCTGGGCTGCTGGTGGGGCGTGGTTCGGATTGCACGTTAAACTGTAGGTCTAAGGTGGAGTGAAAAGCTTGACCTTTGTCAGAATGAACAATTCGGGCGGAAGCTTACCAGATGTTATGATGCAAACCCACAAATATATATACAGTACACACACACACACACACACACACACAGCACACTGATACTTGCTTCATGTTCAATTCTCCATAGTTTATGTAGACCATTACATTTTCATTTCAACACACATATACTGCATACAATTGTAAACTTTTTTAGCACACGTGAACGCCTTACATAATAATAATAATAATAGTGAGCAACATTTTAAAGTAATTTTTGAAGTGTTATTTTTGTATTTCTAGAATTGTTATGTTAGCCCTAAATTTCAAATTTTCTTTGTTTGTATAGAAAACAAAATATTTTGTGGGTAACTAAAACAAATGGTTATACGGGTGAATAACGCATTTTTCTTATAAATGATGGTTTTATATGCTAGTTCATTGAATATTTTTATCCATGGAATTATTTTTATTTGATTAAAAGATAAAGAACCCATTTTAATTTCGTTCTTATTTGGAATAAGATTTTAATAGTTTAGTTGAATATGAATTCAATGGAAAGATAATCCATCATTTCTTTAAAAAAATTTAATGAGCCACTAATGCTCGTATTCTGAATACCATTCCTGATGAGAATTAAATCTATTGAATCTTAATTAATGGGTTTATTTTTAGAACGAAGAAGTGGTTTTTCTTCCTGCTGTCTCCTTTTAGAAATGGCTCTCACCGGAACCTATTTGAATGAGGGGAAGGTGATCTTCCTCCAAATCCTTTCCCCTCTGACACCATTAACGCTTTTCTTTGTTTTCGTTTTATTAAAGCATTTCCTTCCCTTCATACGGAGGTGAGACCTTTCACTGACTGCGGTTTATTACAAAAAAAAAAAAAAAAGCGAGCCTTCAGTCCTCTGCCCCCTTTACGGAGAGGGTAACGTCATACTTCGTGTACACTGAACATGACGGGATAGGGACATCAACGTAACGGCAATTTACAGTGTCGTACGTTAAGATACGGTATCATACGGTACGCTACACTAAAGTTAACAAGGTGCAAGGTAACGTATACATAATTAAATGGTGTATAACGACGAGATAATTGGAGTTTGGAGTTTGGAGTTTGGAGTTTGGAAGAGTATTTCTTTAAAATTGTGTAAATAGAATTATTATAAAGTATCTCAGTTCTTCCGCTTCATTAATGTGCAATTTAGGCTGCATAAGTTACAAAGCTTTGTTTCAACCTGCCAAATGTTTGAAATTGTATATATATATATAACGGATGCGGCAAAAATAACGCCCTTTTTAGTTTATTCTCTTTTATTGAAGGAAATAAATCAATTACAGCATTTTAAGAGAAATAATAAGGTTTTTAAGAAAAATACAGCATTTTAAGAAAAATAAGTACTTTCTCAGTAAAAACTAAAAAATAACAAAATGATACAATATAAAACTAAAAAATTATACTGTATAAAACTATAAAGATACAATTATTAAAAGGGCGTTACTTTTGCCGCACCCGTATATATATATATATATATATATATATATATATATATATATATATGAAAATTATTTCACGAAAGTAACACGTGAAAAATATTTATGATGAATAAAACCACGAAGGGAAAAGAAACACAAAGTGGTGCTCAAGCGCTTTCGTCTAATGACATCCTCAGGAACACTGTGTTCCTGAGGATGTCATTAGACGAGTGCTTGAGCACCACTTTGTGTTTCTTTTCCCTTCGTGGTTTTATTCATCATATATATATATATATATATCCTTACTTTACAACCTTACAAAGGTTTTCGCGCGATAATTTCTCATTTCGCGAAGGTCAAGCTTGTCGCCCCTCCTCTCGAATTGGCCTGGTGAAGTAGTGAGTTAGATTCTTGTGCTCTCCACCTCACATAGCCAGGTACGCCCGGCTCATCGGGGATTGTTCTGAGCCAGGCGTCTAGTCTTCTTTTGAAGATGTCTTCTGCAACTCCCTTCGTGTTTCTTAGGTCAACTGATTAAACAGTTTTGGTCCTCTCACTACAAAACTGTTTTCTTTCAGGGTTAAGGATGTTCCCTGTCTCGTCTTCAATTTGGGAATACAACACAGTCTACCGTTTCTACCTTCCACCGTTGTTTGGGGAGATATAGGGTACAGAGTAAGATTAGGGACTAGTTTCTCCATTATTTTCCAAGTGTAAATAATAGTGTATCTCTCTCTTCTCCTTTCCAGTGAATATAGGTCTAGTTCGCGTAACCTTTCCCAGTAATTTAGTTCTTTGGCCCCATTGATCTTGGCTGTGAAGCTTCTCTGGATCCATTCCAGCTGTCTAATGTCTTCTTTTTTATATGGGGATGTTAGGACCGAGCAGTATTCCAATTTGGGTATGATCAGTGTTTTCAGTAGAGGAATCATTACATTCCTATCCCTTCGTTTAAAGGTTCTCAATATCTGTCCCGTTATTCTCTTTGTTCTGTTTACTACTATCTTATTTTGTTTTTCAAATTTCGCATCCTCTGTCATTACAACTCCTAAATCTTTTGCTCTGGAATTTCTCTGAATTTCCTGTTCATTTGGGGTATAATATTCCATGGATTTTAGGTCTTCTCTTTTTCCGTACCGGAATAGCTGAAATTTCTCGGTGTTAAACTCCATATTGTTGTCTTCCGTCCACTTGTAGATTCTGTTTGTGTCGGTTTGTAGAGATCCTATATCTTCTGGGTTTCTTATTTTTCTACTGACTTTTGTGTCATCCGCAAAGGATGTTATTGTGCTGTCTCTGGTTCCTCATCTGGTAACGTCCTCATCTATGTCAGTTAGCATGATTATGAAGAGTAGTGGAGCTAATACTGTTCCGTGTGTCACTGAGCTGAGGATCTCTGATTCTGATGAAGATACTCCTTGTACTGTAACGACTTGCCGCCGTTCACGAAGGAAATCATATATCCATTTCTCTACTTTTCATGTTATTCCCATATATTTCAGTTTATGTATTAGGCTATGATTCGTGGTCACACTTGTCGAACGCTTTAGCAAAGTCTGTCTATAGTACATCATAGTTTAGACCCCCCTCACAGTTAGGGGGTCTGGGGGAGCGCTGTAAGCTCCCCCGCGGGGTCCGGGCGGCGCCCCGGAAACCAACGCATTTTAAGCGCTTTTTCTGCGAAAACTGCGCAACATGCAAATGAAAGTTCTTCGAATACAGTATTATTTTAAAGAAAAAGTTAGACTGTGATTGCAACATCTAAGTGAAATGTTATTTCATCTAAGTGAAACAAAATTTATATGTATTTGAAAACAAAATAAAATTGCTTTACTTACATGTTATTGCTATATATAGGAAGTTGATAGAATAATCACATTAATTTCCACACACACTCCAAACTTCTTTCTGCTTGTCGACTAGTTTTCGCTTTCTACTGTCTGTATTTCGTTGGATTTTAAATTACGAAATTACGTTGCTGACATTTTTATTAAAATAAAAACCTATTTTTTTAATTAAGTTTTAAAATAAAAGTACCGGAACGGCGTTCCAGAGCGTTCCGTCACAAATTGAGCACTATATAGTACGTATACATATATATTATATATATATATATAAATATATATAGTATATAATATATATATATATATATATATATAATATACACACACATACACATATAATATATATATTATACACGGTGTGTGTGTATGTATTATATATATATATATATATATATATATCTATATATATATATATAATAATAAATATAATAAATAAACTTTTGTTTTTTGCTTCATTCAGACGAAGATCAGTTTGTCACTCACCTTAGACCTGTAGTTTAATGTGGAATCCGAACCACGGCCCCCACGGGCGGTCAGAAATTATAAAGTCCTCGCCCGGACTCGACCTCACGACCTCCCGATCAGCAGCCCAGCGTCTTAACCACCATTTATCTAACGACCAATTATTTTTTTATTGTGTGGAAGGGATGAAACAGTTGGGTTTTGCTGCGCGTCGCCTGCCGTAACCTTTTCTCGATCCTGATAGATCCATAGTCGGGCGATGCTAACCATTACACCACCTAGGCGCAGATATATATATATATTATATATATAAGCAACAACCACAGGAAAAGGAAACACAAAGTCCCGAGCGCTTTCGTGATATATTCACATTATCAAGGAATATATCACGAAAGCGCTCGGACTTTGTGTTTCCTTTTCCTGTGGTTGTTTTGCTTATTAATAAGATCACGTTTATTTTGTGATTTTAGTGATATATATATATTATATATATTATATAATTACTTACCCACAGAGATATAGGAAGTTGGTGGAAAATATATTTGACTGTTAAAAACTGAGAAAGGCAAACATTGCAGGTAAAGAAATACGATACATTGAAGTAACACAAAGGCCAATTTAGAGTTGGCTCAATGACGAATCCTGTCAAACGGACCGTGGCTTAAGTTAAGTGACCCTAAATTAAGTGAGTTACAGACTTGTTACTCCCTGAATTGCTTCGTGTGGGGCCACTTGGAAGACGAAGTCCACGCCTGTAGTCCAAACACACTCAGAGTTCCGGGAAGATTTTTAATTTCTTACACATCCCGCACACACATTGAGCAAGGTGACTCAAACACATTTTATCGATCAGATCATGCTCAGTTCTGGCATATACATCTTTAACTCAGTATTGAGTTGGATGAAATATAGGTTGTAGATGTTTATATAAAAATGAGATGTTTAGAAAATATTACTTTTTTTTTTTAGAATTAACGAATAAAAATTCTCTCTCTCTCTCTCTCTCGTCTCGTCTCCTCTCTCTCTCTCTCCTCTCTCTCTCTCTCTCCCTCTTCTCTCTCTCTCCTCTCTCTCTCAGAAAAAAATCACAAAAGTGGTAATAAATGGAATTGCTTTCGGAGTGAATGGGCCCCCATCACCAGTGGGGTTCCACAGTGGCGTTCCTGGTCCTTTACTGTTTAATCATCTATATTAACGATATAGACGTTCGACTCCTAAGTACATTTCTAAATTAGGAAATAGTGTAAGTAATGAGGAGGTCGTAAGAACGCTTCAAAGCGAATCTTGATAGTTGGGCGAATGGTTTGCTACTTGGCAAATGCCATTCAACTTGGACAAATGTAAGGTAATGCACATAGGTTTACAAGATCCAAAACCGATTACTCTCTCTCGACGAGGAACGTGACTGAGAGGAATCTGGAAAAACTCTTTAAGAGTTTATATCAGTAATGATCTCAAATCGTCAGCGCACTGTGCAGAAGTCGAAAAGAGGGCCTTAAAAAATATGAAGTTAATATTAAAAGGAGTTCTAATTTAGAAGCAGGAGCATTGTGATATCTTTAATTTTACTAGTTAGACCTTAACTCGAGTATTGTGTGCAGCTTTGGTCTCCATCCCTTAGGAAGTATAATAGAAAGGTTGAAAAGGGTACAAACAATGGTTGCAAAATTAATCCCTTCAATGAGACTGCAAAACTACCACGAAGATCAGAACGCTTAAATCTGTTTACCTTAGAGACCATTTAATAAATACCGATCACAGTTGAAACTTGAAACAGTACCGCCATCTGTGGTAATTTCTTCTCTTATAAAATAGTTAATAGTTGGAACCAACCTTCCTTCGGAGGTTGTTTCAAGCCAAAGTGCAAACATGTTTAAAAATAGTCTGGACAAAGTTCTAAATACACGCAGGGTTTAAGACTGTCTTGACTTATAATTTAAGAAAATAGTAATATAACGTAACCCTACGGGTTTGTTTAAACACTTCCTCCTACACTTAATTCTACCCCGCACTTCAGAGAGAGGTCTCTGTTTGTACCCCACGTAGCATGATCCATCCATTGAGCAAATAATTTTTTTTATCACTTACCTCATAACCACTTCTGAGTGGGAGACACTTGAGACACTCATTCTCCACGTACACGGGGATAGATACAGGGACCCCCAACTGATATTCCTCGCCGGAAGGAGATTTTCTCTAATATCGTGGTGGCACAACACCACGAAGTATGAACGACCCAATAATTATTTGCTGCATAAACACCTCTCAGTCTCACAGCGTGAGAACCCAAGTTGAAACTCGGTGACATTCAAAGAGTTGGCAGACACATGACAGGTATCCAATTACAGAAAACACGCACACACTTGCCTGCCTTGTTAATATGTCTAAGAATAGAGTAGAACAATATTTTGGCAGAAACATAATTTCATAACGAACAAAAAAAAATACATGGCATGGATTAAGTGATGGTTTAGGTCGCATTTCTGCCGTCACAATTTGTTTGTTCTCCTTCTTTCTCTTGGGTGTCTGGGGATGCATGTGAGGGGTTGATGGCATGGTGTAGAAAATCTGATTTTCTGCTCTTAATTCCTTTTCCACTCTTTTCCTGTAGAAGCATCTCATCACTTTGCCGACGTTAATGGCTTTGCGCGTACATGGGTGTAGACATGGAAAGTTTAACCTTAATCCTTTTGAGGCTTGCCTGAAGTAGGTCATGGGGTCTTTGTTGGACCGAGGTTTTTGTGACGATACGATGGTCGATGTGCGATTGGCACAAGTATATTATTGCCTAGTTTATGCAGTGGTGCTATCTAGTGTACGACGACTGTGTCTGCAGAGCGTAATTGTAAAACCATTTTATATGTTTTCCTCTTGTAAAATTTCCTCGGCCACTTTTCCAGGGTCAAGATATTTTTTTTAACCTTTTTCCGTACCCGCCTCTGGCAGGGGGGATCGGAGGGTGGGGGAGAGTGTCTTATGCTTTTCTATCCAGTTTTTTACTATTGCTAGAATAAATAAAATTAACCTCTCTCTCTCTCTCTCTCTCTCTCTCTCTCTCTCTCTCTCTCTCTATCTCTCTCTCTCTCTATAATATATTATATATATATATATATATAAGAGAGAGAGAGAGAGAGAGAGAGAGCTTTATTTAAGACGCCAAAATGTGTCGTTAATTTTTTGGGGGGTTTTGACTTCCATTCCATCCTCGTCTTCTGTTTCTCTCTCGCTCTCTTCGGACTCCCTTACCTCCTCCCCCTTCGTCCTCCCTCTTCATTCGGTCCTCGAGGCGTCTCCCTCGTGTATCGTTTTTGTCCTTTTTGAGTGAGAGGAAAAGTGTCCTAATAAAAACGGATGGCGAAAAGACTGTCCACTCCAAGGTACATCAATTTAACTCTCTCCAACCGTTTGTCACTCCGCCATGAGCCATGAGGGTATATAATTGTTGCATACGTGCGCGTGATGAACACACACAACACACACAACACACACACACACACACACACACACACTTCTGGACGTACATACTCAAGTGTGTATATTGTACGTTGCAGAACAAACCTGGAAAACGTTTTTTGGTGATATTATAGACTAGTTGGGTCGTATTCGCACAACGAGGGTCCGGAGTACAGGTTTTGGAGCATCACGAAAGCTTTCAATTTTAAACTATATTTTCTACCCAAGCGAAAGTTCATGGCAAGGCTCATGAAAAGTCGTGGAATGTTAAGTGTGTAGGTTTTTAATGATATGACATTTTAGCTTAATTCCTTCATTTCTGAGTTTTCATGCACGCAAAGTTTCCTCGTATGGAGTGCGAATGTCGCTTTTGACGAATTAAGGTAGTTGTTGCATGACTGCACTTTGTTAGGTTTTAATCTTGTTATTCTACATGATGGAGAGTTGTACATTAGTTATGGAACTATATTAGAAAATACTGGGAAGGAGGCGAAAATGTTACTGAATTAACAACATTAAACAACAACAAACAACAACAACAAAATAAAAAATGTAAAGAAAGAAAGCTGTGACGCATATTTCAGATTTCATACTGACTACACACTTATCCTTTTCGATATACACAGAATGGGATAAACGAAAGTGCTCTGCACTTGGTATTGTTTTACAGTACGAAAACAATGAATCAATACGAATATAAATTAATACAAGTGAATATAAACGAATATAAGTGAATATAAATGAATCGAATTCGGTATAGCAAGTAGGAATCGTTTAAATTCGAAAGTAAATAAAAATAGATTTATTATGGCACGAGTAACCGATTTTAGTAATGATGATGATTATTATTATTATTATTATTATATTATTATTATTTCTTTGAATCTCAATCTGATTGTTCTTAGTTAAAACGTAGATACATATCCATTAGCTGGGTGCGGTTCGTTCCAGAAATTCAGGTGGTTTTGTTCGCAATCTGAATTCTGTACATGATCACTGAAACAATTAAGCTGTGATTGGGATTAAATATTCTTTTAATATAAAAATCATAACTAAATAAAATAACTTTTAAAAATCTGGAGTGAAATCAAACTTGAAAATTTTGTGGTATGAATTTGAATACTGAATTTTATATTGTATTAGTAGTATGTGCTTCGAGCAAACACCCAAAACAGGAAGCCACTGAACGAAAAACATAAGTATCAGCCGTTTATTTTTTCGATTGCGGAAGGTAATAACCAAGGTTTTTGTTTTAGCTGGAATGAGTCGGGAAGGGTAGGTGTAAGTAAGTAAATTAGTTATAACAATTGTTTAAAACTTTATATATTCTAAATGTGCACACTAGACTGGGTTTGCCTATTCGCTTCGAATTGGCTGATTAATATATATATATATATATATATTACGTTCGCTCCTATTCGGTGCTATCTTTTGTATCACTTTCCTGCTGCTATACGGAAAATAGCTACTACTTTGTTGTGGGATATGATTTTTTGTGTTCAATTTAGATTGAGTTAAGGTAACCTAACCTAAAATAAAATAAAAAACTTGGTGTGTAAAATCCTGAGGTGACATGAAGCAGTCGTAATTTGATTTCGAATTTTTTAATTAAAATGCTAACGCGAGTAAAATTCGAAAAAAAAATAATCATTTTTTACAGTAAAAAAAAAGCACATTCTCTAACTTTTTAATGGAACTTCTGTCTACCTTAACGCAAAGCATAAGTCTTATGATTAAAAACTTGAAGAAATGGAAAGCTCACATGTTACCTAATGTTACCTTTATTGACCACCGACGAAAATGTAGGAGGAATTTGACGATTTATGAATATATATATATATATATATATATATATATATATATATATATATATAGATATTACTGGTGTAACCGATTAATCGGCATCGGCAGAATCAGCCATTTTTGGGGCATCGGCATCGGTCAGATTTAGCCGATTCTCACCGATTCTTTGAAATTATAAAATTTTCATTACAAAACAAATATATATTTATAGAAAGTTGAAGAGACAAAAAACACTATTTATGATAATTTATACCCATTTCAAAAAGTAATTATATAAAATATTTCATTCACGAAAAAGGTAAAGCTAAGTTGCCCCATAAATTTACATTTTCTCTAACTAGCTAATCTCTAAATATTATAAAGTATCGTAATCTCCTACTCTACATTAATAATAATTCTCTATTAAGTTGTACTTTATAATTTATATATTAAACCATCTTCTTATGTTGACTTTATTTTAAGTATTTTTAATTTTATGAACTCAAATTATATATCCCTTCCTTTTATTCAAATTGGCCACCAGGGACTTGAAATTTTAATGAAAAATTTTGTTGTTGACAGTGTTGAAGAAAATGCCTTCAACGTAAGGAAAAACAATTACTTTAAATACTGGTATTCAATTTATGAAACTAAAATAAAATTAATTTACCATTTTACTGAGTAATAAAAATATTTAGCATCACTTTAGCTACTATATATGAGTAACAAATTCTGGTGTTATATATTCTGTAGTGAGCTAAGGAAAAGCATTTAAACAATTTGAAATATAAAAAAAAATATGAAAATTGAAAGTTTTCACATTAGATTAGTAAAAGTTATGAAAAGAATTGATTTTTAAGATCGGCAATCGGTATCGGCGTTGGTTAAATTTTGGACTCGGTACATCACTAGTGTAAATATATATAATATATATAAATATATTATATTATAATATATATATATATATATAATATATATATATATATATATATATATATATATTTTATATATTATAATATATATATTTATATATATATATATAATATAGTATTCAATTTATAATGAAACTAAATAAAATTTTATATATATAAAAATTAATTTCTTGTCACCGAGTGCCAACTCCGATTTAAGGCCTTAGTTCTTCGAATTATATTCGAATAATATAAATTGCTAAATTTTAATACAAAACCATTGAAAGATCGATAAAGATTTTTTTTTTTTTACTTTTTTATTCTTTTCGCATTTGGCGAATATAAATTTAAAAGTTGCGTGACTCTACGTGCGAATTTATTAACAAAATTTTTAATGGATTCGCCTACAAAAAAGGGATAGATTTTTCAGTTTCGGAATTTGAATCGGAGTTGGAATCGAATAAGGAATTACGGAATCGATTTCTCGAGGATCGGAAAATAATATAATATAACATATATGTATATGACCACTTGACCAGCATATAGTGGGGATAAACCCAGCGTTGAGGCCGCACTTACTAAAGACTCTTCAACGTGTGGGCTTGGGGTTTGGTGAGAGGGATTAACATCCCAGAAAAGCTCTTCTTCCTTTTAGCTTTTATGCATTTTTTACGGCTTATTCTGTAATTGTTTACTGTTTCGTCGTATTTATTTTAGCCTACTCGCTTTTGGAACTTGATTTGAACTTCCCACCATATACAGGCTGTTCAAAAAGAAACGCAACACAATGGACAAAATGCATATATCATTGTAACCTAACCCTTTCCTTTTTGTTTCGGGTTACGCTTCTTTTTGAACACCCTGTGTGTGTATATATATATATTATATATATATATATATATATATATATATATATATATGAAAAATTATTTCACGAAAGTGACACGTGAAAAATATTTATGATGAATAAAACCACGAAGGGAAAAGAAACACAAAGTGGTGCTCAAGCGCTTTCGTCTAATGACATCCTCAGGAACATTGGAGTGAAAGGAGAGATCAAGGCAATATATAGGTTACAAAAATAAACACACACCATATATATATATATATATATATATATATATATATATATATATATATATAGTAAGTATAGAAAAGATTGTTTGCTCCTCCCACAATCTTTTCTATACTTACTATATATATATGTATATATATATATATGTTTATTTTTGTAACCTATATATTGCCTTGATCTCCTTTCACTCCAGTGTTCCTGAGGATGTCATTAGACGAAAGCGCTTGAGCACCACTTTGTGTTTCTTTTCCCTTCGTGGTTTTATTCATCATATATATATATATTAGTGATGTAGCGGATGTCATTTTTTTCACATCCGCATCCGTCTACACTTTCGTTATTTTTTAGGATATATTGGAGATTTGTTGTGTTTAACGTATATAATAAGTTATTATATAGAGAGAGCCAGGGTTGGCAGAAAACCCACTTTTTTTGAAAAAGCCCACCCCAGGTGGGTTTTTTCGGTTTTTTCACCTAAAACCCGAAAAAACCCGGGTAAAATTGGTTTTTTCATATGTCCATATGGTAGTTCATATTAGACCTACCTATTCTTATTTTTATAATAATACTGTACTGTACCGTACACTATTAATATAACATTTGTCTTGTTTTTAGCAAAAAGGTTGCCTTCCAGGCAATTAAGCATAAAAAGTTATTATTTTCTCAGATTGAGCTTCACAACAAAATTTGGAAAACATGGACCAATTTGAACTAAATTTGGTGTGGTAAATTATCCTATTTGTTAGGCTATACTTCCTATGGAAGACAGGCCCCTGTGTCTTCTGCTGGAAGTAGATGAATTACAGCTCCCAAAGGGAACTTAATTCAGCTAGTTATATCTATTTAATTTATATTACTGAATATTTTTTCTTTTATTTCACAGTTAAATAAAATAAACTGGCAACAGCATATTTATCTTTACTGCTAGCCTACAGAATTAGTCTGTTTGAAGTTATAACTGCATTAAATAATGCCAAAGACCTTTGGATCAGGAAGAAAATCAGGGCATGAATGGAGTGAAGTCAATATTATTGATGGGACTAGTAAAGTTAGATGCAAACATTGCAATAATGAAATAAGTAATAAAATAGAGCGAATAAAAATGCATTTAATGAAATGTTTGAAACACATGGAATCAAGAAACAAGACTGACAATACTGCCAGTACATCATCTTCATACTGCCATGACATAGACCTCTCAGATGATCCAGACTCATCCTCACCACCACTGACACAATTACAGATGAAAAAAAGAAAAATTCAAAAGAAAGTAAGCGATTTTGGCATGACAACAACTACTTTGCAGAAAAATGTCATTGATAACAAAATAGCCAAATTCTTTTATGCAAATAATATTCCATTTCTATGTGCAGAGTCTAAGTATATTTTATTGAAATGATAGACTCTAAGACCAGGCTACACTCCACTTTCCCGTCGAAATTTGTCTGGTCCACTTTTAAATACAATCCATGAAGTAGAAAATTCCTTGAAGATGCAGTTGACTGAAGAATCAGGATGTATAACACCCTGATTGGCTGATGTCTACACTCTATAACCTGCTACCTCACCCAAAGAGTTATACCTGTAGGTCTATTTGTTGACTCATGTGTGCTTGCTTTGCATGTAAAATCATTATAGGTGCCTATATGACAATTTTTAAAAATAATTGCATATGCACTTAAGTTTCATGAAAAAACCCACAAGTGGGTAAAATAATGGGTTTTTTCAAGTGGTTTTTTAAAAAAAAAACCGGGTGGGTTTTTTCGGGCTGGGCCCACTAGTGCCAACCCTGGAGAGAGCTGTAGCTATAATGTAGTATAATTGATTAATTGTACAATAATTGCTGTACTTTTCTCTGAACATATAAAATAATATCAAGCATCTAACTAATATAGAATTCAATTAGTGAATTCGTCTGCAAATAAATTCGTTATATTTTGTTGAGTTTCAGCCACAATTAGAAACCATAATTGTGTTACCAGGATGCGGGACGTGAACCCAACTCAAATGCACCCCACCGACCTCTTTCCCCAACCTCCACCCTTATAGAAAGAGATCTTTAATTAGCTTGATAACTATTTATATTAAGTTTAAAGTTTTATTAGGCATATTTATAAATGAGTAATTAAAATAAAGTAAACTAAGATGTTCATCGTTTAATGTTCAAACTTAATTATAGGAAGGTTATGCTTAAGGAACATTAATTTTTCTGCCTTTTCTGCTGCCAGTCTGTTTCTCTTTTCATCATATATTAATCCAGCACTGCTAAATAATCTCTCGCTTGGTACGTTTGTTGGAGGACAGGCTAAATGTTTCCTTGCAAGTTTACTCAAGTATGGATAGATATTCTGCGTATTTTTCCACCAACTAATAGGATTGTCACATGCAGCCAGGCGTTTTTCTTGTTGATAGCTCTCGATCATTTTTACTACATCTTTTGACATCGCGTAGGTCTCGTCATTGCTGCTTGACTCAAGAAACTGAGAGACAGATTCTGTGATAGATTTGCTTGTTGAAGGTGTTGGTTCTGTCACTGAAACTTTTATTCTTTTGGTGGGTGGCGAAGCGACAGATTCAAGAGATTGAAGCTCTTCAACTGCTTTGCCAAGTGATGATTTAACTCGTTCTAATGTACTAGGTGAAAATAACTTAGCTTTGTAACGTGGATCTAAGTAGGTTGCAAGAGAGTAACTTCATACAAGAACAGCCTCTCGTCTTGTCGCTTGCATCACTTTTGCGCACAATGAACTAGTTCTATTAATATAGTAGAATTTGATAATTTCCGCTTATTAATGACATTTTATCTCAACGGTCCACATCCGCACGACATCCGCAGTCCAAAGTGCGGATGCGGATGCGAGAAAATGTGCGGATGTTCCGCGGATGCGGATGTGACCTACATCACATATATATATATATATATAATATTTAGGAGAAATCCAATGACAAGGAGGAATGTAAATGCCATGAAAAGTCTTCTTTAATGCGCAACGTTTCGAGCAATACGCTCATCATCAGGCTAGATAATAACAATATGAAATTAGAATCAATAAATAAATGTGAACAAGACAAAATAATTTCCATAAAACCTATTCAGTAAAAGCAAATTTTAAAGACTAAAAGAAGAGGGTTAAATTCAAAGTTATAAAAATTTACATATAAAATTAACCAGAAATTTAAAAAGCTATTTTTAAATTATATATAGTAAATTTGAAATTAGTACACTGGAATAATTAACACTAATACAATGGAATAATTAACACTACGAACCTTTCAATGCTGGTTCCGAGGCACGAGTAATTTAAAACAAAACAAAACAGGAAACAAGCTATGGGTTGGGCGGTTGGAGTTATAAGTTAGGGGAGGGGGGATTATAAAAAATTGGGGAGGGGAGTTTGGGAGTAGGGTTTATAAAAAATTTAGAGGGACAGCTGAGGAATCCACGTTTAGAGAAGGGGTCAATGTTTTAATATAGAGAGATTCCAAAATTCTAAGTGAGTTAGGACAAGAATTACAACCGAGAATTTTAAAATTATCTGAAGTGACATCAGTTTTACATTTTATACTGTGTTCCCGAATACTGGAGGCTTCTTTTTTATTTAAAATTTTACCTGTTCGGCAACTTATTCCCATATGCGAATAAAATCTAGTCCTGAGGGAGCGCACGGTGCTGCCAATGTAAGTACCAAGGAGACACCTTGGGCAGGTAAATAAATATACAACACCGCTACGCAACGAATCAGGAGTTCGATCCTTCGCTGAGAAAAAGCTACCTAAAGACATTTTGTTAATAAATATAATGCGAAAATCAGTATGATAAAAAAATTTTCTTAACAACTTTGTAAATTTAAGTTTAAATTCTTTATTCATGGGACCCATTTCAGGTACCAGGAAATATTTTATATCTTTAGGCACTGAAATACAGGAAAGTTGAGGGCTATAAACATTATTTAAGAAAGATCTTATTAGTTTATCTACATATTGAACAGGAAAACTATTATTGGTAAAATATGATCTTAAATTATTAAATTCATCGTTTAGTAAGGTAAAACTAGAGGTCAAATTATATCCTCTGAACAAGAGAGTTTTAATACACGACATCTTATAGTTAAAATCAGTAAAACTAAAGAAATTCATGCCCAAACCAGTAAAAGTGGGTTTCCTGTAAACTTTACAGGAAACCCACTTTTAGTTTGGGCATGAATTTCTTTAGTTTTACTGATTTTAACTATAAGATGTCGTGTATTAAAACTCTCTTGTTCAGAGGATATAATTTGACCTCTAGTTTTACCTTACTAAACGATGAATTTAATAATTTAAGATCATATTTTACCAATAATAGTTTTCTGTTCAATATGTAGATAAACTAATAAGATCTTCTTAAATAATGTTTATAGCCCTCAACTTTCCTGTATTTCAGTGCCTAAAGATATAAAATATTTCCTGTACCTGAAATGGGTCCCATGAATAAAGAATTTAAACTTAAATTTACAAAGTTGTTAAGAAAATTTTTTTATCATACTGATTTTAGCATTATATTTATTAACAAAATGTCTTTAGGTAGCTTTTTCTCAGCGAAGGATCGAACTCCTGATTCGTTGCGTAGCGGTGTTGTATATTTATTTACCTGCCCAAGGTGTCTCCTTGGTACTTACATTGGCAGCACCGTGCGCTCCCTCAGGACTAGATTTTATTCGCATATGGGAATAAGTTGCCGAACAGGTAAAATTTTAAATAAAAAAGAAGCCTCCAGTATTCGGGAACACAGTATAAAATGTAAAACTGATGTCACTTCAGATAATTTAAAATTCTCGTTGTAATTCTTGTCCTAACTCACTTAGAATTTTGGAATCTCTTTATATTAAAACATGACCCCTTCTCTAAACGTGGATTCCTCAGCTGTCCCTCTAAATTTTTTATAAACCCTACTCCCCAACTCCCTCCCAATTTTTTTATAATCCCCCCCCCTAACTTATAACTCCAACCGCCCAACCCATAGCTGTTCCTGTTTGTTTTGTTTTAAATTATTCGTGCCTCGGAACCAGCATTGAAAGGTTCGTAGTTAATTATTCCAGTGTACTAATTTCAAATTTACTATATGTAATTAAAAATAGCTTTTTAAATTTCTGGTTAATTTTATATGTAAATTTTTATAACTTTGAATTTAACCCTCTTCTTTTAGTCTTTAAAATTTGCTTTTACTGAATAGGTTTTATGGAAATTATTTTGTCTTGTTCACATTTATTTATTGATTCTAATTTCATATTGTTATTATCTAGCCTGATGATGAGCGTATTGCTCGAAACATTGCGCATTAAAGAAGACTTTTCGAGAGAGAGAGAGAGAGAGAGAGAGAGAGAGAGAGAGAGAGAGAGAGAGAAGAGTGTGTGTGGCGTGCATGACATTGTTTTCATCGCTGAAGTGAAAAACCATTAATTGAAATCCTGAATGTAATTGTAAACATTTTGGCAGATTTTTAACGACGAATGGATTCTGTGGGTGAGGTTTTTTTTTTTTCTCCCATTTAATCAGTTGGAGCTAATATTATGAAGTTTAATATTGCGGGCAACGCATTTCGAAGTAATAAAAAAGCTTAAAACTTAAAACAATAAATGCGGGCAGCAGCAGCAGCAGCAGCAGCATTTGCATGTAATTATCGTATATAGTAAAAATGAGTTCAATTTCGACTATAGTGCTATTATACGGCTGAATTTTGCTTAATCAGAAATACGTTTTACGATCTCTGAATGGAAATTAAATTATATAATCCGCGTAAGTACTGCTGTTCTAAAAATTTTACATATCAGCTAAAAGTCATTATAGGATTCACACATTACGCAAAGGCAAGTGGCATTTATAACAGCAGTGAATTATCTAATAAAATATCATTTGCTCTTGCCTTACGATAATGCATTTTGGGGATGAAAATTTAATACGCTTTTTACGCGATGCCTATATATATATATATATATATATATATATGTTGTGTGTGTGTGTGTGTGTGGTGTGTGTGTGTGTGTGTGTAAAAGGCAGTTGGGCTTATCCTATCAAGCTATTTCACACGATTGTATTCATTTGTGGTTGATAGACAGATGGAAAGAAACCTTTTATCCGTTCCCAAATTGGGAGGACGTCTTCATGCAAAGTCTGAAAACATGGCCAATACCTTCTGCATTAGAAATAATTTTAAATCGGGAGGAGAAAAGATACATCTGCAGAATCGCGCGAGGTTTATTTCTGCATCTGGCCGTCTTGGAAGTTTTTTATGTTTTTCTTTATTACCGTTATGGGAATGTCTTTTCTTTTCGTCTATGTTTTCCTAAGACTTTTTGTCGGTATAAAGTAAAAATATTCATATTATGAAAAGGATGTGTATGTGTGTGCCTATACTTAGACCTTTAAAAAGAGAGAGAAAAAAATTACAGTTTTACTTCCATGAAGGCCAGAAATAGAGTGAAATTCAGTCTCCCGCAAGGCTCGTAATTTTCGCTTATTTTGGAACTTGTGAATAAATTTTGTTTTAGAAAACTGTTAGGAAACGCGTTGCAATGGCGTAATGGATAGCGGGGATGGATCCAATTTGTTTCTCCAATCGTAAAGGGCAGAAACATAGCATGAACCATCTTCGCCTTACTTCCAAGTATATTTCGTTATCTAACGCGTTCTTCTTTGATATTTCTTGTTTTATTCTCAGAAATGGACGAATGAAGAATTGAATTTCCATACCTATCTTAATTCGCTACGAGCAACTAATACATATTACTGACCAAAGTTGGACGCACTGTGTGTGTGTGTGTGTGTGGATATTATAATTTTGAAATCTGTGACTCTGCTTAGATTCGCGTGAAGGAATTATAACTATTTTATAAACTGAAAAAATTTCTTCGGTTTTTATGTGGGGCATAAAATTTAGCAGTTTCAGTTTGCATGACATACCCCGATATTTACAGAGGGTTGACAAAAATAAATAGATACCACGATGATTATCCTCAAGAACAAATGACAAAACTCATCAATGGAATGCCAGAACGTGTGTCACCTTTACATAATGCAAAAAGGGGAAAGGAACACGATTCTAAATATATTCAATAAATCTGTTATGACTTATTGACTTTTATTATAAATCAAAAACTATGGAAAAACCGAACTATCTTTAATTTTCCACACACACACACACACACACACACACACACACACACACACACACACACACACACACACACTCTTCTCTCTCTCTCTCTCGTACCTTCAACTGAAAGGTGCGTCCATGTACAAGTGGGTGACCCTCCTTCCCCGTTGGAGGGGGCTCGGGCTCCTGCGGAAGTTGCCCCCTCGTTGGTGAGGTGCTCTTCAACTCCCGACAGTCCTGGCTGTTCGGGAAACGGATCGTGCTAGGGGGCCGTCAGAATAGGGAAGGCTCCCTCCGTGCAGTGCTTTTTAATGCTAGGTCGATTAGGAATAAGTTTTGCGAGCTACGGACGCTCTTAGCGTCAGAATACCAAGATATCGTTGCTATCACAGAGTCCTGGATTCATACTGATCGTAGGGACTACGTTGGGGAGTTGGAGGTTCCGGGTATAGAATGTTTCACAAGGACTGCACCCGTGGGGAGGGGGGAGGGGTACTAATATACGTGAGGGACACGTTGAGTCCGGTTGACTGCCAGTTCCGATCGGAACGGAGCTGCTTGGCGTCGATCTCAACGTGGGAGGGACGAACTATAGGTTAATCTTGGTGTACAGATCTCCGTATCTCCTCCTCGAGGAGGATACAGCCATGTACACCGAACTCCGTAGCCTGCTAGGGGACAGGGTGTGTGTAGTTTTAGGAGACTTCAACTGTCGCGGCATAAACTGGGAAGACAGGATTGCTGATGCCGAAGGGAGGAGGCTAGTTCACTTTGCTGATGAGAACTTCTTGGATCAGTGGGCCTCCACAAGTCGAAAACGTTCTAGACTTAGTATTCACGACCGAAGACAACCTCGTTACCGGTCTCACTGTCGACGAATCGTTGGGAGGGAGTGATCACAGTCTGATTAGGTTCTGTGTCTGCATCCCTGGGTTGAAGCGTAGTAACTTGAGAGGCAGTAAGCTCGATCTACGGCGGGCGGACTTTGTTGGCCTCCGGGATAGCGTAGGTGAGATGGGGTTAGAAGTGAGCGGCGATGTTGAGGGAGTGTGGAGTGCATTCCGAGAAGAGTTTATGGTGCTGCAGTCTGCTGCCATACCCTCAAAACCGGTCACCCCTGCTTCAACGCAGCCTAAGTGGTTCAGTCGGGACATCGCTTCGGCTATCCGAAATAGGAAAGCTGTGTATAGGAGGGCAAAGGCCAACCGCTCCCATGAGAATACTGAGGCGTATGTCCGCCTGTGCAGGGAAGTGAAGGCGAAGGTTAGGCTAGCCAAACGTAACGAAGAACTCCGGGTGGCAAGCCTCTGCAAGGGGAACCCTAAGGAGTTCTTCAGTTATGTTAATAGTAGAAAGCCCATTAGAAGCATGGTAAGCTCATTAAAGGACCCCAGCTGCGCGCTGCGGACCTCCGACGCGGACATCGCTAATGTGCTGAGAGTACTTTGCGGGAGTGTTCATCAGGGAGGACACCCGTGTCATCCCCGAGCCAGGCGTCACGCACGAAGGTGCTCGCCTGGATAGTGTTCGGTGTACCGCGACAGTCGTTGCCAATAGAATAGACAAACAGCGCGTTTAAGGCTCCTGGGCCAGACCAGTTTCTCCCCAGAGTTTTGCGGTAAGTGCGCGACCAGGTGGCTCCCCACCTGGTTACAGTCTTCAACAAATCGTTGGAGACGGGCCAGGTGCCTGGTGATTGGAGGGAAGCCAACGTGACCCCTATCTATCTTTAAGAAAGGGGATCAGTCCAGGGAACTATCGTCCCATTAGTCTCACTTCGGTTGTAGGTAAATTATTAGAGGGGATAGATAATAGCGGATAGGATCGTTGACAATTTGGATTCCTACAAGCTGCTTGGAGACTCCCAACATGGGTTTAGACGGCATAGGTCGTGTCTCACCAACCTGCTCGAGTTTTTCCACGTCATGTGGAGTGAGTATGATAAGAGTAGGACGATTGATGTATTTTAACTCGACTTTCAGAAAGCCTTTACTAAGGTACCTCACCGCCGGCTAATGGCGAAAGTGCGCGCGCTGGGTATCGGTGGGGAAGTAGGTAGCTGGATTGGAAACTGGCTGAAGAGTAGGCGGCAGAGGGTTCTAATTAAAAGGGCTAGCTCGGGTTGGGCCTCGATCACTAGCGGGGTTCTTCAGGGTTCTGTTTTGGGACCACTGTTGTTTATCATTTACATAAATGATATCGACGCTGGCATCGTCAGTAGGATTGCCAAGTTTACTGACGACACCAAGCTTGGAGCCAATGTTGGGACGCCCGAAGCGATCGAGCAACTGCGTGCGGACCTACGTAGGATAGGAGAGTGGTTCGAAAAATGGCAAATGCCGTTTAACTTTGGTAAATGCAAGGTGATACACACTGGCTACGTCAATCCCAAGTCGGACTACTCGATGTTGGGGAGTAATATCGAGGCCACTGATTTGGAAAAGGCCTTGGATGTGTTAATAAGCAGCGACCCTAAGTTTACCAAACAGTGCTTAGAGGTGGAAAAGAAAGCCCAGAAGCTGTTGGGTTATATCAGGAGGCAGTTTCGATTTCGGAACAAGGAGTGTGTGCTCTCTCTGTACAATTCCCTGGTTCGGCCACACCTAGAGTATGCTGTACAGTTCTGGTCGCCCACCCTCAGGAAAGATATTGAGGGCTGGAGCGAGTCCAGGCAAGGGCCCCAAAGTTAATCCCTTCCGTTAGGCATATGGGCTACAATCGACGGTTACGCGCCCTGAATTTGTTTTTGCTGAAAACTCGGAGGCTGCGCGGTCAACTCATCGAGGTTTTCAAGCTTTTACACGGTTCGACGATTTGAAACGGTTTAGCACTAGTGTGTGTGGGAATTACTTTATCTATAAGATCTGTGACACGTGGAACAGGCTACCTTCAGAAGTTGTGAACAGTTCCTCTGTGGATCAGTTCAAGAAAAGGTTAGACCGAATCTTGCACAGTATTTGAGGATGTGTGTTACTGTCTTCTGGGGTGGCTGTTCGAGAAGCTAGCTGTGACAATGTGTATTAATTTTTCCCTGACACCCGTTGCCATTGGTACCTCCTCGGTATGGTACCTCTGCAAGGCCTTTTGAGGTACTTCTTGTCCTTGTGTGTGTGTATATATATATGTGTATACATATATATATGTTGCAAACCCACAAGGAAAAAGAAAACGATTCCAAGGCCTTTCGTGTATTCAGAGCTACACCTCGTCAGGGAATGACGAGGTGAAAATTTCCCTGACGAGGTGTAGCTCTGAATACACGAAAGGCCTTGGAATCGTTTATCTTTTTCCTTGTGGTTTGCAACATTCATTCATTTCACGTGTTTAATTGTGAAATTCATCCCATATATATATATATATATATATATATATATATATATATATATAAAATAATAATAATAAAAATAAAATAAAATTATGGCGAAATTTTAAGTGTATTGTAAGTGTACTTTTAAGTGTGCTTTTTTTGAATTGTTAATTTCAAATGGCGGTAATTATAGTTCTGTCAGTCATTGTAAAATATATTTGTAATGTGTAATTCAGAGAAGTAATATTGACTGAAAGAGTTATTGATTTGTGATGTTTTTTTTTCTGAGAATTTGTATAGAGTTCGAAGAAATGTTGGCTTCAATTCGAGGCGAAATACCGCAGTTAAATTTTTGGTTTCGCGGCTTAATAATTCCGAGTATCATGGCGAACACTGACTGAAGACACGGTGAAACTTTAATGTGGCCTCGATGTATATATATTTTATTCAGGTCATGTTACGCGCGAGATGTACTTGCTGTATATTTACCCGAATTCCCGACAAGACTCGTGCTGGGGGTTAGGTTAGATCAGGAGAGATTTAATAAGTAAAGTTAGTTTAAGCGAAAGCTAGGTGGAGAAATATCGATTTAAAGTGGTTTGTCGGTCATTTGATATAAACTCCAGCAAACTCTGATCATGGGTTCGAGCGCACGCCAAGTATATTACATTAAAAAACACCGGGTATAAGGCTGAACCAAGCTCTTAATCGCGCTTCTGTCCATTAGTTTCGTTCCTGGTTGGTGATCGAGAGTGTAACTAATCGAGGACTGTGTCTCAAAAATCATTGTTTTAAGTGTCGTAAGTATGACACACAGCAGAATAATCACACGGCTAAAAAGAAAAAAATCTTCCCTTAATTTGCAGTGAGGCAGCAGAGTAATCGTCACGCGTACATTTCTTTACTGAAGCGAGTTTGGTCCTTAAACAAAGAAATTATCCTATTTTTTTCATTTTCCTATTTTATTTTATATTGGAGCATCCCAATGTATATTGATACCGGATATTAAAGTTTTTTAAATGGTCGTAGCCCGGGAAGCATTTTCTGCACTTGTGAATGTCCCAACCAAGTGGGCTGTTTGTTTCACGTTTTACCAAGCCTCGACATATATATATACAGGGTGGGCCGTAAGTTTCCATACATAGGAAAAAATTAAACGTTTGTTTTTATGTTTCAGATACCCTAAGAATATGCGTTTGACGTAAGATCTTGTTTACTGATGAAGCAAATTTTTATGTCAATGGAGAGGTTAATCGGCAAAACATACGTTATTGGAGTAATGCTAACCCTAACTGGCTGAGTCCGACGAAGATGCAAGGTGCCGGTAAAGTGATGGTGTGGGCCGGGATATGGGGTGACAGAATATTGGACCAATTTTTGTCAGTGGAAATCTTAATGCCGAAAGGTATCTTAACATTTGCAAGAAGAGATTTTCCCATCCCTTGCTAAACGAGGAAGGTAACTTCCCAGTTTACTTCCAGCAAGATGGAGCTCCACCTCATTATGGTCTTCACGTGCGTCGGTATTTGGATCAGCAGTAGTTTCCGGATGCTTGGATTGGTCGGCGTGGTCCTGTGGAGTGGCCTCCCAGATCCCCAGATCTCACCCCCCTTGATTTCTATCTTTGGGGGCACTTGAAGGCCATGGTGTATCAGGAAAAGATACGAGACATAAATCATCTAAAGGAACGTATCACCAACGCCATTACAAGCATAACGTCAACTGTGCTAATGCGTGTTCATCAACAGTGGGGAACACGTATTGAAATGTGTTTTCAAAACAATGGCAACCATGTAGAGCATAAATTATTATATAAATAAAAATGGTTGTCCATAAAAAAATGTTTATTTTTCCTATGTATGGAAACTTACGGCCCACCCTATATATATATATATATATATATATATATATATATATATATATATATACATACATTTTCAACTGCAAAGAACACGCAGTATAATTAACGTAAAGAACGACGCTTGTATAGAAGATATTCCGCGCAAGATGAGGAGGGAGAATGAAAAAATGAGGTAACCCCCCGGGAATCGAACCCGGGATCTTCCGATTGCCGGTCAGATATGATAACCATTACACCATGGGCCTCACTCGATCAGAAGTCGTAATTCTCCTACATACGCGCAGAAACCAATGCCCCGAGGGGCATATATATATATATATATTGGAAGCATGAAAGCTTTTTAGGAGAAATTAATGGGATTCAGTTTATTTATTACATAAGAAAAGTGAAAATGGCAAGTATTAGTAATAACAAATACGGTAATAAATTGATGATAATAGTAATAATAATAATAATAATTGTAAACAAAAGGTAAAAATTTACAAAAATAATTTTATTATTTTATATTATATTAAATAAAATGATCAACTGATATATCTATTAGAAAAGAAATGATGCTTAATAAAAAAGGATAAATTATGAAGTTAAAAAGTGCTTAATGAAATTAGCATATTTTAGATAGTTAATTACAAAATGGGAACTTAATTACTATGCTAATAATGGCAGTAATGAACTTATACATTAGCAGGAACTAATGAAGTACTTCTTTGGTGATTTGCGAAATATATGTTGTGATGAAACTTGTCTGATATTTATGGAAATTGCATTCCATACATCCGCTCCTTTGAAAGAGTTCATTTCGTGCAGTTTCCATTGTTATAGTTGTGAGTTTGATTATTTTTACGGTGTATATTTTACTTTACTGCTTGTATTTAGTAAAATTAATGTATTATTTAAAATTTACCGGTTTACTGGTTTCACTATTTATGACCAAAGCGAAGTGGCCAGAAAAAGTTGTGGGTTGGGAGAGGTGAAAAGAAGGAGTGTCGTTTGTAGACTTTAGTTTGCATCGCATCTGCGAGTGAAAATTAAAATTTGAACAATTCAGGGACGCATAATCCCATTCATAATTCTTAATTTGGTTTAATTTGTTTATATCTTAACATGAATTGTTGACGTCCACAATCCACGTAGTACAATGTCAAATGATTTAGTTATATGGACATTAATCGCGTTTTAATGCCGTTTTAGTCGAAGTTTAAGAGTCCTTTTCAAAGCTTTTATGGCCGCGGTATATCTCTTTTTTTTTTTGTATTGATTAATAAGAACAGTAAAATATTATAAATAACTGATAAAGTGATTCTCATAATTTTTCATGTTTAGTCGTCTTGAAAACTGCTGGAGAAGCGTAGAGCTTAAATTCTACGTTTATTCACGTTATTTATAAAATGCTTGGCATTGTTATTTTGGTACATTGTAAACGATCGTTGTTAAACGTTTCAGAACTGTTTTCCATTCTAGTTTTGTTCTTCTATCTTCTATCAAAGAAATTTTTAAGTTTTACCATTATTGAACCTCTTATTTAGTGTTCGCCTCGACCTGTTTGAATACGTACGTTGATGCCATTTTGAAATTTGGAGTTTCTTCGCAAGGTTTAGGCGATCTGCAAACGGTGACACAATATGGTATCTCCTTTAAGCTCTGTCCACAGTATATCTCAAATCATTGTGTTGAATAGCAAGACAGTTTATACTCTTCATTGTAACACAGTTTCAAAGATTAATGAAATTCTGAGTTTAGCTTCATTTCCTTTGTGGTACTTTACTTTATTAAAAACCTTAACAGTTTCGTTTCAAAACAATACGTCTGTACAGTGTACAGCCATAAGTGAATAGTTGCCGCATTTAGAAATATCAGAATGCCATATATATATGTGTGTGTGTGTGTGTGTGTGTATGCATATATATATATATATATATATATATATAGGGTGTAATGTATGTATACACATATATATATAGGGTATATATATATATATATATATATATATATATATATATATATATGTGTGTGTGTGTGTGTGTGTACATACATATATGTATGTATGTATATGCGCGACTTGTTTTGGGGGTTCCGTTGTTTTTTATTTATTTATTTACTTTATTTTTATTTTCTTGCAGAAAAAATCGACCCCTCAAAAAAAACTTTTTTTTTTATGTTCAAATGTAGTTTTATTAAATTGTACATCTAGAAGTAGTGAAGCAATGCAGAAACCATCTTTGGTCATTCCCTAGGATCATATTAACTAGATTTGGTGATGATTAACAGTAATTTTTTGGCTTAATCTATAACATTCAACGTTGGCGAAAGTGGACCCGACTCCCACCCACCTTAAAAAACAGCGAGGTTTTTGTGGGTAGACCCATCCTGGAAAACCCCCCCACCCCAAACACCCAGTAAATGCCATGTTTTAATTATGAATTTTATTTATATGCATTATAACTTTATAAATCTTTTTATTTTAATAACTATAATTATGGTATGTATTAGTGATTAGGCCTAATTTTTTTTATGATTAGGTATTTATGCAAGTAATAATAAAGTTTAAATATCCTATATAATCGTGTAGTAGTAACTTGTATGTAAATATTTAAACTTTTAAAGTCTAGAAAGTGTTATTGTTGAATGACACTGTTTAAAATTAAATATATTTTCATGAATTTGCAGTTTTAAAAATGTGTTAAAATGTTGGTTATTATTGTTACACTAATAAACTTTCATATGAACAGAACTGAAAAGGCGTGGAAATACTTACTAATAAATCATAATAATTAAAGGTGTTTTGGTATTTATACCATTTACAAAGTTAATAGATAATTAGACGAAGTAAGAATATAAAACGGAGTAAATAAATGTAAGTAATCTTGCTGAATGACGATTATGGACATGGACATGGACAGTGACTGTGAGACAGTGACCCGTGACCCTCTTCTATAGTCTATTGAGTTGCCAAAGCTTCAGCAAAAATTTTTAAGACGGGGAAGCCCAAACAAAACGGACAGGGTCCTTAACTTAAGGCTTAAGTCTATCAGAATTCAGGATTCAGGAGGTTGGAGTAGTGCGTAGTGAATACTGACCACAGTGATAGTAACCAGGTGAATATTGACCACTATGACTGAGAGTGAACCTGTCAAACTGACCTTTCTTGTCCTGAATAATTAAAATTAATCTCAAGGTTTTTAAGAAGACCTAAAGCGATATGATAGGTAGATATGTGTACTGTTAGTGGGAGAATTGCTTCTAACTATTAAAAATGTAGAAGAGATTTGAAAATATTGTTGAAAATATGCTACAACTCAGAATGGTCCCCTGAGAAACTTTTATGTTACACACAGACCGTACATAAAACAAGGAACTCTTCTGAGAAAATTAAATCAACAAGAGTTCGAATAAGTGATGGTAACGTGGGCAACGGGTCACTAGCAGTGACCCGTTGCCCACGTTGGGCTTCCATCATAAAAAAGAAAACTATAGTATTTGTCATTTACCATTACTTATTTGGACTATAGTGGATTTAATTTTTCCAGAAGAGTTCCTTGTCCCATGCACGGTCTGTGTGTAACATATATATATATATATATATATATATATTATAATTTATAATCGAAGTAAAGCCGCGCCCTGATGACCATTATGTTTATGTAATTTCATTCATTCAGTAATTCCCAAGCAATGTATGATTCGTTTCCTTCCAAACGGAATTCATACGCAGTGACGCAGACGGTTTCTGTGATTTCACTTCGGAAAAACAGTTAAGAAGAAGCTCGGTTCTACAATGTTCTCAGGTGACGTCAACCGCTTGCGTGATGGCGTGGCCAGGTTCCGTTCCTTTGACTATAAAAGAAGGGGATCACCGCCTTAAGGTAGATTCCGAGATGGGTCTCCGGGCTGAAATGGCGGGTTTTCGGTCCGTTAACTGGAATTGCTTTTGGAAATTGGAAGATTTATGGGGTTTCAATTTAAGTCTGACTGGAAAGAACAGTAGCTTAGCAATTGATTCATATAAGCTTTGAGACTCAGAACGGACAAGGGTGTCTTAGAGGGGTCTCTGGCTTATTTCATATCTTACAATGAAGAAAAAGTAACCATTATAATTATGATACTTTTATTATTATTAACTCTCTGTTCTGTATAAAGGAAACATTTGATTCACTCTAATCAATTATATTTATCTCGCCTGTATTCAAATTAAAAATCGTGTAAGCTGTTCTGTTTATTTTCTACTCTTTGGACTTTGATAACTGGGAAAAAGAAAATCACGGGCCCACACAGTACTCCGCGATTGTCGGAATATGAAGAGTAAACTATTTCTGCATCCAAGAGTGCTAAAGTAATACCCTCTCTCGAGTAACATCCTGACTTTGCCTGAACTCGGGAGAGGCGTTATTATATATTATATATATATATATATATATATATATATATATATTATATATATATATACATTCAACTGCAAAGAACACGCAGTATAAATAACGTAAAGAACGACGCTTGTATAGGAGATATTCCGCGCAAGACGAGAGAGAGAAAACGGAACAAATGAAAAAATGAAGTAACCACCTGGGAATCGAACCCGGGATCTTCCGATTGCCGGTCATGCGAGTATGTAGAAAATTACGGCATTTGGAAGAGTGAAGTCCATGGTGTAATGGTATCGCGTCTGACCGGCAATCGGAAGATCCCGGGTTCGATTCCCAGGTGGTTACTTCATTTTTTCATTTGTTCCGTTTTCTCTCTCTCGTCTTGCGCGGAATATCTCCTATACAAGCGTCGTTCTTTACGTTATATATATATATATATATATCAGCAAACAACCACAGGGAAAAGGAAACACAAAGTCCGAGCGCTTTCGTGATATATTCACATTATCAAGGAGGAACAGAAAATTTTCTGTTCCTCCTTGATATTGTGAATATATCACGAAAGCGCTCGGACTTTGTGTTTCCTTTTCCCTGTGGTTGTTTGCTGATTAATAAGGTCACGTGTTATTTTGTGATTTTTAGTGCATATATATATATATATATATATATTATATATATTATATATATATATATACAGTATATACAGTATATACAGTATATATATTTTGAATTGAATAACCTTTATTAATAATAAAATAAATATAAGGTTGTAACACATATTCTGCTCGATTTTTTAGTTTATTCACAACAAAAAATAAATGATATAATGACAAATTAATAATCAATATAATTCCCTTCTTTTTCTATAACCTCCTCCCACCTGTAGAAAAGTTTTTTTTATGCCACGTTCGAAGAAATCCCTTGGTTTCGAGTTAAAAAAGCGATCATTTCGTTTTCAATAGCTTCCCTGGATTGCAACTTTTGTCCATCTAGGTGGTGTTGCAGACTTCTGAATAAATGGTAGTCTGAAGGTGCAATGTCTGGAGAATAAGGTGGATGAGGCATTTTTTTCCAACCAAATGCCTCCAGTTGGGCAGTGGTGATTCAAGCAGTGTGAGGGCGCGCGTTATCCTGGTGGAATAGAACACCTCTGCGATTAATTAATGCGGGACGTTTTTCTTGTAATGCCATCTTCAATCGTTGGAGTTGTTGGCAGTAGACTTCAGCTGTGATTGTTTGGTTATCTGGCAGAAGCTCAAAAGAAATAATTCCTCGTATATCCCACCAAACGCAAGCAAAATTTTCTTTGGATGGGGTCTAGTCCTTGGCTGAGGTTCAAGCTTTGTTTCACTGCTAAGCCACTGATGTCGACACTTAATATTGTTATAGAGGACCCATTTTTCATCCCCAGTGACGATCCGATTCAAAAACGGTGCCTGCAGTTGCCGAGAATGCAGTGATGTGCAAATATCGATTCGATGTTGAAGATTCGCTTGTGACAAATCATGCGGAACCCATTTTCCAAGCTTCACTACTTTTCCTAACAGCTTCAAATGACGATGAATAGTCATATGGCTAACGCCAAGTTGCAGGCCAAGTTCTCTTACAGTTACCGTTGGGTTTTCCTCCACTGTTGCTTTCAGCAACTCTTCATCTAACTCATTTGGTCGTCCTGTTCGTTGATAATCTTTCAGACTGAAGTCTTCATTAATGAACTTCTTAAACCATCTCCTACACATCCATTCGCTCACATCATCATTTCCATAAATTCTTTGAATGTTTCTCGCGGATTCACTAGCGTTAGATCCTTTATGGAACTCATACAGCATCACATGTCGAATATGGTCTTTCGTGAGCTCCATGTTTTTTTTTTCAATTACTGTAACATCGTAGGGGTGGCGTTGTAACTGTATGAAAAACACCAGAGAAAATATTCATTAGCTC
>JAJOZX010008296.1:50000-62500 GCA_023014485.1 Bathynomus jamesi
GTTACACTGTTTTTCAAAACGAGCAAGACTATGACAAATTTGTAAAGCAGTAGGTTTTTTAACAATATAAAAGGACATACCAAATCCAAGGGCACTTTTTGCATCGTCACTAATGTTTTTCGAAGAAAGGTTCAAAACACACTTTGAGCTTGCTTTTTTACTCCACTGACTATTTCGAATGAGACTTTTAATTTTGCGATCCAAAATGTTTCGAAGTGAAGAAGTTCTCCGACGCAACTCGTTGTAAATTTCATCAAACAAAGGTTGGATCCACGGTTGGGGAATAACAGTCAAAACATTACGTTTGGCAATGCCTAAATTTTTGAAGGTGGACCACTCATTTTGTCTGGTGACTTCAATATGTTTCTTTAAAATTACTCTGCTAAAGTTGTTGAACGGATGGTCGTCCATTTCTCTGAGGCGAATCGGAAGAAGGGACTTGGGAAGGACCTGCTCCTCCAGACAATTAGTAAGAAACTTCCGTCGGATCCGAATTGCATGCCCCTTCATTAATGTAGAAGCAAACACCGACACAAACGGGGACAATAGAGGGAACAGCAAGGCGAAGGAACGCGTGGTGTTAGAACGGGACAGTTGTCCAGTGCCCTTTTTGTCCATTTGTCAGAGTTATCCCATTGTATTGATTGGAATAATGTTTCAGTTTTGTTTCACTCTAGCAACATTGTTAATAGAAATATTCTTGAGTCGGCTATAATTCAACTTACAAATAACCTTAACATGAGTAAAGGTCTGTTTCAACTTGATCCCGTTGCTCTGAATTCCTTCAGAATGGATTTAAACAAAAAGGGCAGGTTGTTAAATCTTTGGTAAAAAATTTGTTTTTGTCTGTTGTTTCCCTTACAATTTTATTTTTCAATTTTTTGCTGTATGAGTGTATGTGTATGTATGTATGTGTATGTGCGTATGTGTGTGGTCATTGCAGTTAAATGTGTTTGTATGTATATGTGTGTATATGTATGTATGTATGTGTGTATATGTATGTATGTATGTATGTATGCAGTTAAATATATATATATATATATGTATATGTGTATGTACCTTACCTTACCTTACAACCTCACAAAGGTTCTGCGGGATGATTTCTCATTTCGTGAAGGTCAAGCTTGTATATATATATATATATATATGTGTGTGTGTGTGTGTGTGTGTTTGTATATATGGTTGTATATGTATATATATATTTGGGTATGCGGGTATATATGTGTACGTGTATTATTTGTAATTTTTTCAAGTTATATTTATTTTTATTTCTTTATTCTTTTGCGACCTACCGTTTTCTCAGACAATAATTATAAAAACAAATTTGGTAATTTTTTTTTCCCTTATGCATATATATATATATATATATATATTCTGTATATATTGCGTTTATATTTCGTATATATACCGTAAATATGTTGTATATATATTTTATTGTTCTTTATATATCATCTAGGGATCATTTTGTTTTCCAATTTATATTTACTTGTACTTTTGTATTCGTTTGTGACTATAAAATGCATATGTGGTAATTTTTCCCTTATAAATTGGGTGCCTCTCTTAAAATTTATCTTTCAATTTTTATTTTTTAATAATGTGACATATATATCAATTTGGCAGCATCTATTAAATCGATTGTAAAAACCTCCCTCTTGAGCTTGAATTGGTAGACTCCACTTACAATATTTATATTTATTTTTATTTCTTTATTCTTTTGTGACCTGTTCCATAAAAAAGCCATTTGAATTTATATGGAAGGTCGGCCAAAGTGCTAAAAGTGTCTTTATATATATATGTGTATATATATATATATGTGTATATATATGTATATATATATATATATGTATGTATATGTATTTATGGTTTTTTTTTATTTGCCTGTTTATTTCTTTATGATTATTTAGGCTGTGACATATATATCACTAAGGCACTATTTTGTAATTAATTTTTTCTCAATTTATATTTATATTTATTTTTATTTCTTTATTCTTCTGTGACCATATAAATGTTGGCTCCTCCCACAATTTTTTTCTATGCTTACTATATATATGTATATATTTATATATATATATGTATATGTATATATATATATATGTATATATATGTGAATGTGTATGTATGTATGTTTATTTTTGTAACCTATATATTGCCTTGATCTGTCCTTTCACTCCAGTGTTCCTGAGGATGTCATTAGACGAAAGCGCTTGAGCACCCCTTTGTGTTTCTTTTTCCTTCGTGGTTTTATTCATCATATATATATATATATATATATTATATATATATATATATATATTATATATATCCTGTTGGTTTAAATCTTTCATATATTTAAATTATTCATACATAATATTCTTTTGTTTTTACCACATATAATGAATAATTTATTTGCCTTTAAAATATATATACAGTATATATATCTATTTGCTACGTAAATAGTTTTATTACTGCGTCGTACACACCCACAACAAAAAAAACCAACCCAAATACATATTTATGCTGTTTTACTTTGAAATTTGCGTGTAGAACGGCAAATAAATAAATAAATAAATAAATAAATAAATAAGTAAATAAAATAATTGTAATACATTGTTTAATAACACTGGCCAACAAAATGAAACTTTTTTTTCTCATCACAAACATGATCACACTTTTCTTAATGCATTTTTCGCGCTGATTCCGAATCTGGTTTTACTTGTTTTCTAGCACGTAGAGTTATATAGATACACTGGTTTTGATATTTTTAAGTTTTTGATATTGCTATAAGAAAATTTATGGATGTATAGATCACACTTAGGAATGCTAAACAACAAATACATCATATACCTTATTCAATGTACTTATAAATAAAGAATATATACATTATTTTATTAAAAGCGCTGCGAGTGTGATTTCCTTTTGTAAATTTGGCCTGGATTGTCACGATACAGCATCCAACAATGGTCCGCCATCATGCTTTCATTCCAATATCCTTGGTAGCGCTTCTCCATCATCTGAATATCTTGATGGAAGCGCTCTCCTTGCTCGTCACTCACTGCACCAAGGTTTTCAGGAAAGAAATCTAAGTGGGAATGCAGGAAGTGAATATTTAACGACATTCGACACTCCATTTCTTTGAAGGCATCAAGGAGGTTCTTGACTCCATCCTTATACCAGGTGACTTGTTGCTTCCAAGAAAGTTTTCACATATCCATTTGTGAATCCTGACTGCATACCCATAAGCATTCCTATAACTTTTAGATCTCCACAAACATTCCATTGATGACTGTCGTATTTGATTGCCTTAAGTAGTATATCCATATTGTCATATGTCTCTTTTAGATGGACGGAATGGGCAATGGGGATGGATGGCATTATATTACCATTATGCAAAAGAACTGCTTTCAGGCTTCTCTGCGACGAATCAATAAAGAGGCGCCACTCAGATGCCACATACGTCTGAGATATGGCTGTAAATAGTCCATTGATGTCATGGCAATAACAGAGAGGACCGTCTACTGAAAAGAATGCTGTTAATTCAAAATTCCGCTTTCGGTAGTAACTAATACGAACATTGTTCTCAAGTAAATTGTTCTCCTTTAGTCTTGAGGCGAGAAGCTCTGATTTCTCTTTAGACAGCGATAAGTCTCTAACAAGATCATTCAACTGTCCTTGGGTTAACTTTTTAGGCTCTAAATGTCTACCTTCAAAAGTGTACTCTGGTTCTGTAGATGGTCCGGAAACGCCAGTTGCACCTTCATCACTTTCCATGTCATCGATGATAGAATCTAGCCTATCACTTGGGGGAATTGGAATGGGCAATGTTTCATCATGTTTTACTGGTCTACGTGCTGAATCCAAGTTTGGATATACAATCTGGTGTTTGTTCTTGGCAGAAAACCCCATTAAGTTCACACTACAAAAATAACAGTCTTCATGATGATCTCTCGGCTCCCTCCATATCATGGGTATGGCAAAATGGCATTGAAGCTTTCTTTTTGTTAAGCCAATCACGTAATCCATTTGAACAGCCAGAACAGATTTGATGTGGCGCCCATGGTTTATCTTGGTCCCTAGATGGCAACCAAAGTATAGCTTGCATATTTTCTTAATGTCGATTGTAATACTTCGTCGCTGTGTTTTAGTTGTGAACTGGCCGCATACGAAACAGAACTTGTCGGGGTCATTCTTACATTGTCGAGGCATGTTGACTGACCTGAGCAAACTATAAATTAAAAAAAATGTACACCAACTTGACACAACAAGTTCTTGGACTGGACTGATCTTTTGACACACAAAGCACGGCGTTGTTGCCTGAATCACAATGCTGCTAGACGTAAAAGCTCACACCTGAAATACATAAGATGTATAATTAAGATAATTGAAATAAATAAGATGAATAAACTAAAAAAACACAATAAAATAAACACAATCAAATGTTGAAATACTAGTATTTTGCCTATTTAAAATGGTTAAATCTGTGTTTTTATATATATGCCTTCATCTTGAAAACTATTCGTGCTAGAAAACATCTGAATGCAGTTTTGGAATCAGCGTGAAAAATGCTATCCAGCCACCACAAATTTACTCTGATGAAAAATCTTTGTTGACCAGTGTAATTAAAGATATAACTAAAAGGGACGTTATGGAATGCGCATTTATCTAGTTTATAAATAATTTCAGTAACAGTTCGGGAACGTATAAATCTTGTTGAAAATATCTTTTGCCTTTAATTAATAGTTGTACTTTAATTAGTACAGGATTATATATATATATATATATATATATATATATATATATATATGTGTGTGTGTGTATATATATATATATAATATATATATATATAATATATAATATATATAATATATATACCGTAAGATGGGGTAGCTGGGCCCTACTAAGTTTAAGGTAAATTTCGTTATATAAAAGTATGAAATATTTCCTTAAATTGTAGGTACCTAACTATGGAAAGGTACTTAAAATTTATGGAAAAAATAACGAAATTTACCTTAAAATTAGTAGGGCCCAATCAGTTCCCCCTTCAGGTGCCCAGTTACTCCATCTTACGGTATATATATATATATATATATATATATATATATATATATATACACACACATTTCAACTGCAAAGAACACGCAGTATAATTAACGTAAAGAACGACGCTTGTATAGGAGAACATTCCGCGCAAGATGAGGAGGGAGAACGAACAAATGAAAAATGAGGTAACCACCCGGGAATCGAACCCGGGATTTTCCGATTGCCGGTCAGATATGATAACCACTACACCATGGTCCTCACTCGATCAGAAGTCATAATTCTCCTACATATGCGTTCTCCCTCATCTTGCGCGGAATGTTCTCCTATACAAGCGTCGTTCTTTACGTTAATTATACTGCGTGTTCTTTGCAGTTGAAATGTATATATAGGTGCGGCATGCGGGAGATGCCCCCCTCGGGGCATTGGTTTCTGCGCGTATGTAGGAGAATTACGACTTCTGAGCGAGTGAGGACCATGGTGTAGTGGTTATCATATCTGACCGGCAATCGGAAGATCCCGGGTTCGATTCCCGGGTGGTTACCTCATTTTTTCATTTGTTCGTTCTCCCTCCTCATCTTGCGCGGAATGTTCTCCTATACAAGCGTCGTTCTTTACGATATATATATATTATATATATATATATATATATATATATATATATACACACACGAACTATTTTGTTTACGCTGTACAGAGGTATATATTTTTGGGTTTTTGCCTTTTCCCTTCATTCTCTATTGACGAGATGTACTGTTGAATACACGAAACGCCTTGGAATCGCTTTTCATTTTTCCTCGTGGGTGTACATCATTTTATTTATTACTTCATTTATTTTTTGAACTCTCCTCGTATATAAGAAAACATTTTTGTGTAGTATTTTAGTTTCACAAAATGAATTTTTTTGTTAGTCTTTACTGCAAAAACAATAATTAATTTTTGTAACTGTTTTTACTGCCACGTGACTTATAAAGTGAACCATTCACGGTATGTTTCATGTTACGTTTCGTGAAAAGTTGAGCTCCAAGCTATTACCGTGCAAAAATTTACTAGTTACGTTAAGTGTGGCGGGCTGCGTCGTGGCGATGTCGTAACACCGCTTCCCGTTGATCAGCGAAGTTAAGCGACATTGGGTCTGGGTAGTAGTTGGTTGGGGGACCTTCTTCCGCGTCTGGATGATGTAGCGATCAGTTAACATCCACGTAAAGCTGTAAGTCCCCTCCGTCACATGAAAATGTGCTACGGAGAAGGTTAACAACGCGCGCGCGCGCGCGCGCACACACAAACGTGTGGTATTTAAAACTCGACTTTACATGTTAAACATATAAAATATTCTCTTTTGCTTTGCATTGAAGAAAAAGATTCCGAAATGCTATCGCGAAAGTGGTTCGAATGTCATTTTTTATTCATCTGTAAATATGGTGACTCCAACTTAAATAAAATTGTATTGTAAATAATGTTATTTTATACAAACAAAACTTGATGAACTGAACGTCTTTTAGTTTAAAAAATAAATAAACTCGGCAGTACTCGGTAAGAGTATTTTCTGGGGTCGGGTGAGGGGGGTACCTGTTTTTGATAATTTAAAATAATATATGAAAATATAAAGGCAGTTGAGCCTATAAAAAGGGTTCCCCCCCCCAATAGGTTGCGGGAATTATTTACGTTCCAAATGTATGTCCTCTGCGTTCATCGGTTTAGCTAGTAAGCCTCTTTTTCGGGATAGGCTCATAGGCCTTTCGAAGTACGCTTAAAGTGTGTGTGTGTGGTTATTTGGGTCTATTAAGTTAGGCTCTTTTATTCCACCCACTCATTCAGTCTATCCATTTATCAAATCCATTCCAGTCCAATGCAATACCATTCCATCCTATCGCAATATGTCCATCCCAAAAAAGAAATTAGAAGAAATTCAAGATTCGTGGAGTCTACGAATGGATAATTAAGTGGAATACAGTTTGAAAGAAAGAGATTTAATTAATGCTGGAATACGCTTTATATCTGTGTCTGTAATTAATAATGCACACTTGAACTTTTGTTAAATGTCGGTGTGCACAAAATATATTGGATACATTAACGTGGTTATGCCGTCATTAAAAAAAAAAAAAAAAAAAAAAAAAAAAAAAGAGCTTCATTTATTTTTGTGTCTGGAATTGAGAAGCGCACTGTTGTTATTAGCTGCTAATATGATAATATGAGGAAGCCTCCAAAGCGTAGTTAAAAACCTTTGTGTACGTATGGCCCGATCTTTTGATGCTCTACATTATTTTCTCCTCTCATATTGTTATTAATAATTAATAAATAGGTTGCTGTTTGATCCGAATCGAATTGGTTAAAAGCGAGAGAATGTTCGCGAAGTTAATTCACGTTTTCCGCCGTTACCATAATAATGTTCCAAAAATCTACAGCAAACAACGAAATAGCAATAAAAAAAAAAAAAATTTTTTTTTTTTACTATCTCTTTTGTAGGCAATATAAAAATAAAACTCATTTGTATGGATAAGGGTGAGTTTTGCAGCCTTTTCTTTGCCGTTTACAGATGATGGTATAACTTATCAAAGATAAAAAATGAAGTTTTGGCCTCGAACGTATTTATATCAAAATGGTTTTAGCCTTTTTTTTATTTATTTATAGTTTATACTCGTAAATGTATACTATATATATATATATATATATATATATATATATACACAAACTCAGAATGGTTCCCTGAGAACCATTCTGAGTTTGTGTATACTAAACGGACGTGTTTCGTGCCTTGAAAAGTGGACGCTCAATGTCCCGGTTGAGGTTTAAGTTTTGGTTTTTTTGGCTAAAAATACAATAGTTACCCCCTTTTCTTTGATTTATTCAACACGACGTGAATGCAACGAGTCTTTTACTTATATAGAGGTTCTGAGTGTAGGGGATCTAGGTTTGCTTTAAACCCTAGATCCACGTCCCAAAGCTGGATCCTGTCTGCTTTGCAGATAGCTGGTGAGGGAAGCTATATTTATGGGATCTCTTTGCGAGAGACCCGTTGCCCACGTCGGGCTAAAATCATGAAAAAGGAAAAAAAAACTATGGTATTTGTCATTTACCATTACTTATTCGGACTATAGTGGATTTAATTTTCCCAGAAGAGTTCCTTGTTCCATGCACGGTCTGTGTTTAACATATATATATATATATGTTTTTTTTTTTTTCCTATATAATGATATAACAATAATTTTATAACTATAAAACATTAATAATAATTAATACTCCAAATGATATAATTTGGACTTTTCTGAGGGGGTGGTAAAGGATGGCAATTTTGGCTCCCTTGAGCTATCATTTTAAGGCAATTTCAAGTTTGGAACAGCATAAAAGCGCTGAGCGTTCCTCTCGTGGCTCGCTTCGCTCGCCCCTCAAGTAACTCGCACATACTACTATCACCTTTCCTCTTAACACCCACTGATATTTTAAAAAGCCAGCCGAAGTTTTACAACCTTCGACGAACTACCCCCCCCCCACGAAATATCTGAAAAAGAACCATAATATATATATATATATATATATATAGATATAATATTATATTATATATATATATAATGCGCCTCCGTCGTGTAGTGGTTAGCGTCGCTGACTACGAATCCATCGGCCCCAGGATCGAGACTAGTGATGAAAACCGGTATTGGACAAGAGACACGATACCGATATCATGATTATCGATACCGGGTTTTCGGTATTGAAGAACTGCCTATTGTCTTTATTGTAGGAGCAATCGGCAATTGTCAAGTTAACAAAGATTTGTTTTTTTGTAGGATTTTGTGGCCAATGTGAGTAGAAATAATGATTTATCTTCATACATAACTTACACATGCAGTATATCTTTGAGGGGCGTCATTAGTGTATGTCACAATTTATCATTTGTTATAATATTTTTCCTAAGAATGATGAAAATTTAGTTGGTTTCGAGGAAGGAAGCGAAGACCGATACTTACAAGCATCTAACTACTCAGAGAATGTTACTGAAGACAAGCATGAAGTAGATGATCCATTGATGTGCGAATATGAAAGAAATAGAGAAATTAGAAAAGGTACCATTGCGAAGCAATGCAACTAACTTTGATCCTACTACTGAATTTAAGAGTTTCAAAGTTTCTTCACAAAGAAGTGAAAATTTAGAGAAGCTGTACGAGGCATTGCTTTCCATTAAACCCACTAGCGTAGAATCAGAAAGTGCTTTTTCTGCTGCTGGCTTATTTCTGACCAAGCTGAGATCAAATCTCTCTGAACAATCATTAGATAGACTTTGTTTCCTCAAAACTTACTTCCAAAACCAAAATAAGAAATAAATATGCAAAATTATTAATAAACTTTTTTTTTAAATTGTTATTTTTCCCTTTTATCTTTGGTTATCTGATATACTTAATCGTTATAAATAGTCCTTCCTTTTTTCTGCTTTTCCCTAGGAGCTGCTGTTCAAACTTTTTTCAATCAATGGTATTTTCACTTTGGTGTCGGTGACAGAATTTAAAAAGTAACTTCAGTTTTTATTGTCGTTAATGTGGTGAGTACTACAGGTCCTGCGGGCTTGTGGGAGGGTTGGCACTTGGCAGGGTGACGCCAAAAAATCATTATAAATTATTCTCTGCATAAAACCGGTATCAACACTGGTATCAGTAAAAAATTCTTCAAATACCGGTATTAAAAATTGTCGGTATTATTTCATCCCTATCGAGACCCGGTGACGGCAGCCGGCGCGCAGCAAAACCCACCTTCATCCTTCCACACAATAAAGAAAGTGGTTGGTAGATAAATGGGTACCCTGGGTGGCCTAGTGGTTAAGACGCTGGGCTGCTGGTGGGGCGTGGTTCGGATTCCACGTTAAACTGTAGGTCTAAGGTGGAGTGAAAAGCTTGACCCAAAGGTTATTATATAATAATAATATATATATTATATATATATATATTATATAATATATATATATATATATATATATAAGGGGTTCCAAAAAACCTTAGCCCCCCATTTGCAGCTTGCAACGTTTACTTATATCGAAATAGTTTTTAGTGATTATAAAAATATATAAAATTCTTTATTTATTGCAGGTATTAAAATTACTCTAGCTGATAAAGTGATAATATAATGGCTTCTCAATTAATTGGCGATTCGGAGAGGCAACGTGTGATAGATCGCATACGAGCAATAACATTTCGGGAAGCTCGTGATGCTGGAGCCACCTTTATAACACGTTCATGGGTTGCCAAAAAGTTGCGAAGAAGTGAGGACTTCGTCAAAAGAAATTGGAATAAAACTTTGGATGAATGTGAAATGGATACAACCAAATCTGGGCGCCCAAATTTGCCACTCTCTCAGGAAACAACTTAGGACATCATTGAAAGCGGTACGCGTAAGCGGAAAAACAGCTGTGCTAAACTTTCTGGAGAGATCGAAGTGTTGAGAGGAAAAATCGTTAGTGGTGAGATCATTCGACTGTACCGTCAAGGCAATTTAAAGCCTTGGCATGAACTTCCAAAGCCAAGAAAAACTCAATTTAACATCGATGACAGAATGTGGTTTGCCCATTAGCTTGAAGATTGGGATGTGGATGATTTCGTGCATTTAGCTGTCTCCGATGAATTTTTTGTTTACGTAACACGTCGGCCTAACTACCAAAATGATCGAGTGTGGGCCACAACACCAGATGAAATCGATGACAATGAACATTATCGCGAATTATTAAAAAGTCCAGACTGTGTTGGTGTGTGTTTGTTTGTTCACTGCAAAGAAGCTCATGTGGGTGCTGAAGCCAAATGGTCAGAGTTAGGATGGACAGTATTTTCGTGATATTATTCTATTCCAGCATGTCATTCCTTTTCTAAGAAACCCAAACAATGTTATGGATGTCGATCAGGTCACACTTCTGCACGATAAGGCCCCCTGCTTTAAGGCATTAGCCACTCAACAGTTGTTGCGGAACCATGAGATCGATTTCTTTGGAAATGAAGAATGACCAGGAAATTCTCCTGACCTGAACGTCTGTGAACACATTGGATCAGTTATAAAGGACAAGGTTGAATGTGTCTCGTTTCAAGAACCTGCAGCAAATCGATTTTCGAAGGATACAATGACGCAACACATTGGAACTGTTTTAGCAAATTTGCGTAACGATCAAGATCTATTCACGTCACTTTTGGCAAACTACCCAAAGCGAATTCAGGCTGTCTTGGAAGCCAATGGCAGGAACACAAAGTTTTAATTGTTTCTCATTAAATGCAGGATTAAATTCTCTTTTGTAAGGTATGTTTAGTTTTACTGTACCTCTAATGGTTTAGGCCATGGGCGGGGGCTAAGGTTTATTGGAACCCCGTACATACAATACGTAAGTATAATATATATATATATATATATATATATATATATATATATATATATATATATATATATATATATATATATATATATATATATATACCTTACCTTACAACCTTACAAAGGTTCCACGTAATGATTTCTCATTTCGCGAAGGTCAAGCGTGTCGCCCCTCCTCTCGAGTTGGCCTGGTGAAGTAGTGAGTTGGATTCTTGCGCTCTCCACCTCACATAGCCAGGTACGCCCGGCTCATCGGGGATTGTTCTGAGCCAGGCGTCAAGTCTTCTTTTGAAGATTTCCACTGCAACTCCCTTCGTGTTTCTTAGGTCTTTGGGCAGCTGATTAAATAGTTTTGGTCCTCTCACTACAAAACTATTTTCTTTCAGGATTAAGGATGTTCCCTGTCTCGCCTTCAATTTGGGAATACGACACAGTCTACCGTTTCTACCTTCTACCGTTGTTTGGGGAGTTATGGGATTCAGAGTAAGATTAGGAACTAGTTTCTCCATTATTTTCCAAATGTAAATAATGGTGTATCTCTCTCTCCTCCTTTCCAGTGAATATAGGTCTAGTTCTCGTAACCTTTCCCAGTAATTTAGTTCTTTGCACCCATTGATCTTGGCTGTGAAACTTCTTTGAATCCCCTCCAGCTGTCTAATGTCTTCTTTTTTATATGGGGATGTTAGGACCAAGCAGTATTCCAGTTTGGGTATTATCAGGGTTTTCAGTAGGGGGATCATTACATTCCTATCCCTTCGTTTAAAAGTTCTCAATATCAGACCCGTTATTCTCTTTGCTCTGTTTACTGCTATCTTATTTTGTGTTTCAAATTTCGCATCATCTGTCATTACAACCCCTAAATCTTTTGCTCTGGAATTTCTCTGGACTTCCTGTCCATTTGGGGTATAATATTCCATGGACTTTAGGTCTTCTCTTTTTCCGTACCGTAATAGCTGAAATTTCTCGGTGTTAAACTTCATATTGTTGTCTTCCGTCCGCTTGTAAATTTTGTTTATGTCGGTTTGTAGAGATCCTATGTCTTCTGGTTTTTGTATTTTTCTACTGATCTTTGTGTCATCTGCAAAGGATGTTACTGTGCTGTCTCTGGTAACGTCCTCATCTATGTCAGTTAGCATGATTATGAAGAGTAG
>JAJOZX010008296.1:65000-80000 GCA_023014485.1 Bathynomus jamesi
CCAAATCAAGTCTTCACCATTCATGGCAGAAGTCCAGGAAGAACTTGGCAGCCGGAATCAAGACCGAGTTCAATCCTGATACGCTGCTTGTCGTCCACTTTGATGGCAAACTCCTCCCTGATTCTGATGGAGGGAAATCGGATCGCATACCAGTGCTGGTCAGCGGGAAGAATCTTGAGAAGTTGTTGGCGATCCCAAAAATCCCTGACAGCACGGGACAGCGGATGGCTAGAGCTGTTCTGAAGGTGCTGAACGATTGGCCGCAAGTTCAACCATGGATTGCCGTCTCTGCTTCGACACAACAGTGGCGAATACCGGTATTCACAGCGGCGCTTGTACGATTATCCAGGACCAAATGGACCGCCGCGTTCTTTTCCTGGCTTGCAGACACCACATGATGGAATTGGTAATCACCTCAGTCTTTGACCTGTTCTTGAGGTCTTCTGGCCCCGAAATTGCACTGTTCGCTCGCTTCAAATCCCAATGGGAGTTCATCGACCAGAAGCAGGCTTCTCCGTTCAACGGCGATGGCCCAAGCGACATCCTTTTGGAATGGGTGGCGTTGAAAAAAGAGCAGATTGTCCACTTCATTGAAGACCAGCTTGAAGTTGGCCACCCAAGAGACGATTACCGGGAGTTCCTGATCCTCACTCTGGTCTTCCTCGATGGTCATGGCAAACGAGATCTCCGGTACAATCGTCCTGGAGCATACCACCGGGCAAGGTGGATGCCCAAAGGCATTTACTGTCTTAAGATGTTCATCTTCCGAAGCCAATTCCACCTGACCGCGCACGAGGTCCGGTCACTACGCAGGATAAATGTCTTTGCCGTCACCATCTACCTCCAGAGGTGGTTCGAGGCTCCATTGATGGTGGACGCGCCCGTCAATGACCTGGAGCTGTTGGAGGACCTAGAGCAGTACAAGGCGGTGGATCATGATGTAGGTACCGCCGCATTGACGAAATTCCGGGGCCACCTCTGGTACCTAAGCGAAGATTTAGCCAGACTCGCTATGTTTTCCTCCTAAACCATCGATGCAGAGAAGATGGCCATGCTCCAAAACCTGCACAAGAAGACCGAAAACCCAAAAGATCTGCGTCAGCTGGAGGGAAAGAGTGTCTTGACCGTGAGACGGTCGGATTTGAGCACCTTGGTCACGAAAAGGACTCAAAACCTTTTTCATTGCCTGAAGCTGCCGGTTCCAAAAACCCCCAAAGATCTCGAAGGATGTGCACCATCGTTGAAGTCTGTGAACGACGCGGCAGAACGGGCAGTGAAACTGGCGGAAGATTTCAACGAGGGCCTGACAAAAACGAGGAGGAACGGCAGCTCATGCACCAAGTCATCGAATACCACCGCCAGCAGTTCCCCTCAGCAGACAGAAAGATCCTCTGTCCCCCGAAATGAAATGTGCCATTAGGAAGAATTTCCATTTCCTTTAATTTAGTTATTAGAAAGAATTTACATTTCATTCTTCCATTCTAGAATGATTAATGCTGAGCATTTATGTTTGTTCATATAGGGTCGAATAAACAAGGTCAATGAGGGGACCCTTCCCCTCCTAATAGGCCAATGAAATTTTGCCCATTTTTTCCTTTCTTCAAGTGTAATTAATTAAAGGGGTGTGTGATTTGACTCTTGCAAATTTTTATTTTCACATGTTAGGCTGGGACACCCTAATATATATATATATACACAGTGGTGGGCACCGTTAACCAAAAAGTTAACTTCGTTAACCGTTAATCCGTTAATTCGTTAAACATGTAACGGAAGTTACCGATAAACCGTTAACGCTAACTTTTATTATAAAAAAAATGAAAAACACAATATATATAATTTAATTTTCCCTCTTCTTCTCGTTCTCCATTTTGTCCATGAGATGCATGTTGCCCTTAATGAAAATTAGCATATCAAAGTTTTCATCAGACAGGGATGATCTCTTGGCCCTCAGGATGTCCTTGCCCATAGAGAACAAACGCTCCACTGCAGCACTGGAGGGGATGGCTGTGTTGAACTTGATGAACAAGTCCACCAACACTTGCTCACCCAAGAAGGCAGCATCTGTCAGCAAGTCCTTGGAGTTGGTCTCCAGCCAGGTCTTGACCAAGTTCTGGGCCTTGCCCTTGAGTGACCTGTGGCTTCTGCTGCTCTCTTTTGTCTGGATGACAGCACTGAAGAAGTCATCCTCCTCCTCCTCCTCGTTGTTGCTGCCTCCACTGTTGCTGCCCACTTCGTTGGACTGCTGCTTCATGGCCTCCTCGACTGTACTCTCCATGCTTTTCCTCACCCTGGTGACCTTGGTGTTGTCATACTTGTCCAACCAGATGAGGCGAAACCTGGGATGGAAGGCAGCAGCTAGCTGGCATTCGTCATCCTCCAGGAGGGGCCCAAACCTTTTGTCGATGCCTGCCAAAAGTGCGTCGACCAAGGCGCTGCAGTAGACGAGGCCCTTGGACTTCAAGTCCTTAAGCCTGAAGATTGTCGCAGCAACTGTTGGCAGCAGAGTCCCAAGGTAGGCTTCTTCCTCCCCCTGGATCTTGTCGAGTGCTTTGGCCACAGGTGACATGATCTGGAAATAAAACAATGGAGAATTAGTAAATTGTAGAAATTCAAATTTGTATTATTCTGCAATATTATTCTGCTGTATTTTACTCAATAATATAACGATAATTGAATGAGCAAAACTAAAACGTATCTACTGGCTGGTGTTAAGAAAAATATAACTTTATTGCAATAAATAAATATAGTTGGAATAATTGTATTCTTAAACGTTTACGTAAACAACGCTATTATTGTATCAAGGTCCTGCATTTAATTGTAACCAGAAAAAAATAAATCGTGGAATTTCCACGAGTCCCGCTAGTTTATTATTAATTTATAAATATATTACCTTGACATACTCTTTCATTAAGTCGACATCCTGGTCTTTGAAGCTGTTGACCTTCAGCTGGGTCATGACTCTGTGGAGAGCAGGCCTCTTCGTCTCCAGGATTGTGTTCAGGACCACCACAGAGTCATAGGTGGAGTTCCACCTCGTCGTTAACGGACTTGAGTTAACGGAAGTTAAATGTAACGGAAGTTAATTAGTCCGATAATGATTTTCAAAGTTAACTTAAAAGTTAAATCGTTAACGAAAAAGTTAACTTCGTTAATTAACGATTAACGGATTAACGGTTTGTGCCCAGCTTTGTATATATATATATATATATATATATATATATATATATATATATTATATATATATATATATATATATTCGGTGTATACAAAAAATCATAATGTAAAAATATTTTATACTTTTATGATTTTTTTTAAAGAAAACTGTGTGTGTATATATTATATTAAAATTGTTTACCGCTATCTGTTCTAACACTTGTCGATTAGAGGTAATAAATACATTGGCTGTTTTATTATTAAAAGTCGAGCTGAGCGTGTATAATGCATGCGTTTCGCGTCCTTTGATATTTGTCACCAGAATATGGTAATAGCGTTACACTCGGTAAATCTCGCTTACTTTAAGTATTTGGTATTCATTAAATTGTGTAAGGCATTTTCACGCGATTATTAGGTATCAATCATGCGTCCGGATTCAAGTTTCATGAATAATAGTAGTAGCTTTTGTGTATTTTATTTGCGAGAATAAATTTTTTTTTTTTTTTTTTTTTTAAGTTAGCGATCAAGCAAGCTTGATAGATGATTTTCTTTGTGATTCGCAACCCGCTTTGGATAGGATGGAAGCTTTGGATGTTTCGTTATTTAGAACGGACATACACAAGCAGGCAGCCTCAAAAACCCGTCATATACACAGTAGTTAGAAGTAGAATATGCGATGCACACGTTGATTTACACACACACACACACACACACACACTTGACTATGAAGCGTAGGAGTGTTTTATATATATATATATATATATATATATATATATATATATATATATATATCCAAACAATTCACAAACAGCGCGTGATCTTTTTTAATAAACAAGGAACCACAGGGAAAAGGAAAATAAAACACGAAGTCCGAGCGCCTTCGTGATTTATCACATCTTCAGGGACAAGGGAGAGAGAGGCAGAATTTACAAAGTACATGAGTTTGGGTTGCCTATTGGGGAATTTTTCGCTTGTGTATTCAAACTCATGTACTTTGTAAATTCTGCCTATCTCCCCTTTGTCCTGAAGATGTGAATATATCACGAAAGCGCTCGGACTTCGTGTTTTACCTTCCTTTTCCCTGTGGTTCCTTGCTTATATATATATATAAATATATAAATATATAATTGTTTGTTACCACCACTTTGAATCCTTTAATAGATTAGTCCAAGATAAAATATTCAGAGATTATTATCATATCTAAAAATTGAGTTTGACAAGCGGTTGACTGTTCGTTACCCACCCGTCGGACGATGAGTGAAAGAATGATACTTGGAGTTTATCGTCGAAGAAAAATTTCACAATTCTGACTTCCTTGATTGTATAAATGACAAAGGTATAAATTCCTTTTCAGACATTTTTATTTCAGGAAATTTTCAGTTAGGTTTTACACACACACACACACACACACACAATATATATATAATATATATATATATACAAATTATATATATATATATATATATATATATATATATATATATAATATCTTGGATATAGAACAAATTTTCAGGTTCGACTGTGTTCGACCCTCTGCAGCATCCCGTCTCATGTAGCAGATTGTTTATGTTACCTATTCAGCTACCAATCAAAAGGAGGATGAACAGCTGTGTGAGCTGCGCGTCAATTGTCCCCGCCGGAAATTGAACCCGGTCGATAGATTGATAGTTAACGATGCTAACCGCGAGAGAGAGAGAGAGAGAGAGACTTAATTTACCCAATTGGGAACTTTCTGCTCCCGATAAATAAAAGGCGCAAATACGTAACTTCTTGATTCCGCGGATGATCCCATTTTCTTGAAAATATTTTTATAAATGGCAATAACTGCAGAAAAACTGAAATATATTCATTATAAAAGCAAATTTAAAAAAAAAGTAAATTTTATGGTTAATAAATTTATGCATTATAATATATTTAATTGTATACAAGATCAAGCTAATTGAGGATGAGCTGAGATGAGGGATTAGTTAGTAGGGTTAAATTTGGTTAGGTTAGGTTTGATTCGTTTCTCTGAAAATAAAATGTGATTCCAGTAAGTTAACCGAATTATACAGTGTGTGTGTGTGTGTGTGTGTGTGTGTGTGTGTGTGTGTGTGTGTGTGTGGAGCGGTTAAAGTTAGTACAAAATTATGTTCTATCGCGGATCAGGAAAAAAATGTGTGTGTATATGCATTTATGTATCATTTGTGTTATATACGAGTATTTAAAAAAAAATATATATATATATGGACTATATATACCTTTGGTAACTTTTGGTTAGCTTCCGCCAAAATTGTTCATTCTGATGAAGGTCAAGCTTTCACTTCACCTTAGACCTACAGTTTAACGTGGCATCCGACCACGCCACATCAGCAGCCCAGCGTCTTAACCACTAGGCCACCTAGGGTACCCATTTATCTACCAACCACTTTCTTTATTGTGTGGAAGGATGAACAGGTGGGTTTTGCTGCGCGCCGGCTGCCGTCGGTTCTCGAACCCGGGGCCGATGGATTCGTAGTCAGCGACGCTAACCACTACACCACTGAGGCGCATATATATATATATATATATATATATATATATATATATATATATATGCGAGTTAAATTTAATTTCTTAATCAAATGATTTACTCGCGTAACTTGTTGTCTCGTGGCGATGAATTAAACATGTTTTTATTTCCTTTTGCAGGTATGGATCGGGGCCTAATTCATCATCACCACTGAAAAACTACGTCCGTAAGTTGACTCTTTTGAAGAAATGATTTGTAGAATCAATTTTATTAAATTTATTTTCATTTGTTATTATTGTTAATTTCTTTTGTTTGGGACGTGACACATTTAGAAAACTAATGTTTTCAATTGATATTGCTGTTCATTATGCATTTGTTTTTTTATGTGCAATTTAGGGCGTTGTTTACCGGAGTGAAAATAGAATGAGTGTTTCTCTTACCTAACAAAGGGAATATGTTATCGATTAGCCGCGGTTCAAGATAAACGATTATAAAGATTAAATTATTATTATTATTATTATTATCGCAGTTATAAACGCTAAAATGTGATATGGTGTGCGTACAAGACTATCTATTTTTTGTATATTAGATAAACCTTTTATGAAATAAATTTTAAGTATGATTTAAATATGACGTTTCAGATGAACCTTTTATGAAATAAATTTTAAGTATGATTTAAATATGACGTTACATTTACCGTACTTGTTTGTAATTCAGCCAAAGAACTATTTCGGAGATGTAACTTCTCTTCGCGTTCTTTGTAAACAAAACGTTATAACGGTAGACTTTGAAATTGAGTGAAGCACACACTTTACCAGCGTACATTAATGCAGAGATCTACTTGTTGGTTGTTATAGGAGAACACTCAGTTTGTTATTCACTCTTGCGTTTCCTCGTCTGTGTATATAAAGTGGATATGTTTATTTTTATTGACTTCAATTTTAATTTATTTCCTTTAACGTTTCTTTATTAATGTTTTCATAATTAAATAATTAAATAATAATATAAGTATGGATTTATTTAGGTATTAAGATTATTTATAGTTCTTTTTAAATGTTAACCTTACTGTGACGGTTGAGACATCTTTGTTTATCTCATTTGATGTGTAATAATATTTCCTGCCGCGTCGGCGTAGCGGAATAAGGAGGAACTTTCGAGGCTGAGAGAAACGCTTTTCAGGAGTGATGATGGACATTCCCTTCTTCAACGCGAAGACCAGTGGTTGATCAAAGTCACGCAGTTTCCTGCGGATCAATGTTAAATAGGGAAGAGTAGGATGTATATTTCGGAGCAAAGCCTAAAAATAGCTTCACACTGTATTACTAAGGTGTGTCAATTTTAGTAAAGTCAACAATTCAAAACTACTAGTGACCAAATGATGCATTTTTATGTGCTAAATCGAAATATGGCTTTAAAAGCCAGATTTGACCACTCTTAGCTACTTATATTTGAAGTTGAAGTTTACGAAAAATCAGCAATTTTTGCAAGTATTTTTTTATTGTATATAACTACATTTTACATACATTACATACATTTAAAGACATTTTGATTGTATTTCAATATTAAAACTTAGAAATATAGATATGTTTCTTGAACTTTGCCAAGGATGCCATGTCTGCCCTGCTCTTGTTCCTGGACATGAGCTCCCTACTGGCCACCTGGCCACTGATGTACGCCTCCCTCCTCTCTTGTGAGTAAAAATGTTGTGCTGCTTCAGTTTCCTCCTTACACACCTCTCTACTGACTGTGTGTGTGAGGGCCATGCAGGAACTTCCATTGGTCTATCCAGAAACTCCTTGATTGCAGCAGTGGTGAGGGAGCAGGTCAGAGGAGGGTCAGTCACGCCAGAGTTCCAGTCAATAAGCTCCGAGAGTTTGGTGGCATCTGGGTTGATGTCAGGAATCTTCCTGAGTCTGACACTGCAGTCTCCTACCCGTGTGTCCTCATCTCCTTCACCTCTGATTTCCAGTAATTTAGGGTGTGTCAATTTTAGTAAAGTCAACAATTCAAAAACTACTAATGCTCAAATGATGTCATGTAATGCTCAAATGTCATCATATTATCTAGCAAACTTAGAAATAACTTTAGTGTTGTTTAGGAAAGCCATTTACCTACTTATATTTGACCAGGACGAAGGAGGACGAAGACTTCATACCAGACTGAGTCTGGTATGAAGTCTTCGTCCTCCTCTCTCCTCCCTGCCTCCTCCACTCATGCATTCATAATCAACTCCAGCATTTGTGACTATGTGAAACTTAGAAACCATACTGCACACCAAAAATAACCAAAGTTGACCACACATATCAATGGCACATTGATATACGATGCTACAGTCATATTTAGGTTATATTTCAAACCTTTATGGTCAAATATAAGTAGGTAAATGGCTTTTTTTAAACACTAAAGATATTTCTAAGTTTGCTAGATAATATGACATCATTTGAGCATTAGTAGTTTTTGAATTGTTGACTTTACTAAAATTGACACCCTAAATTACTGGAAATCAGAGGTGAAGGAGATGAGAACACACGGGTAGGAGACTGCAGTGTCAGACTCAGGAAGACTCCTGACATCAACCCAGATGCCATCAAACTCTCGGAGCTTATTGACTGGAACTCTGGCGTGACTGACCCAACTCTGACCTGCTCCCTCACCACTGCTGCAATCAAGGAGTTTCTGGATAGACCAATGGAAGTTCCTGCATGGCACTCACACACACAGTAGTAGAGAGTTGTGTAAGGATGAAACTGAAGCAGCACAACATGTTTACTCACAAGAGAGGAGGGAGGCGTACATCAGTGGCCAGGTGGCCAGTAGGGAGCTCATGTCCAGGAACAAGAGCAAAGTAGACATGGCATCCTTGGCAAAGTTCAAGAAACCTATCTATATTTCTAAGTTTTAATATTGAAATATAATCAAAATGTCTTTAATTGTATGTAATGTATATAAAATGTAGTTATATACAATAAAAAAAATACTTGCAAAAATTGCTGATTTTTCGTAAACTTCAACTTCAAATATAAGTAGCTAGGAGTGGTCAAATCTGGATTTTAAAGCTATATTTCGATTTAGCACATAAAAATGCATCATTTGGTCACTAGTAGTTTTTTGAATTGTTGACTTTACTAAAATTGACACACCCTACAGTGTATTACTTCATACAGGAGTACGACATCACTATAAAAAATAATTTAATGATTCTAAATGGCTTTTAGAGGTCATAGCTTCTGTTCGGAGAATGGAAAAAGAGCAAGTACAGTATGATGAAATGATTTGTTTCAAATTAGTTACATCTGTGTTGAAAGAATGAATAAAAATTTGTATTAGTTCATGTGTTTAATTATTAATTCTTTCTGAATAACCACATATATATATACAGGGCGTCCCAAAAAAATGTATACACACTTTAACAGCTGATAGCTCAATTGATGTTTCTTTCTTTCCAAGTTAAACCCATTAGAATTAATAATGGCAGTCAGACTAAGCTTTGAACAAAGGAAATTCATTCTAAAATGCTACTGGAAGTGTGAAAACGCAGTTGAAGTGCAAAGACAGTTTAGGAGGGAGTTTCAAACAGATCCACCAACGCGACTTACCATCACTCGAATTAGAGATAAGTTTGAAGCCGATGGAACTGTTCAGAATGTCCACAAGAAGCGTTCCGGAAGACCACGGACATCGACAAGCCCCACAAAGCAAGAAAGAGTACTGGAAACGTATCACCAAAGTCGAAGAAAATCTGTGCGGCAAGCGAGTCGTGAGGTAGGAATTTCAGAATCGTCTGTCCAACGCATTTTGAAGCGCTGTCAATGGAAAAGTTACATTCCAAGATTAGTCCATGCTATTAATGAAGATGATCCAGACCGAAGAGTGGAGTATTGCGAGTGGTACTTGGCACGATGTGGATGTGGATTGGACGAAGGGGTTTCGTAGAATACCCTCCGCGTTCACCAGACCTCACACCACTAGACTTTTTTTTATGGGGATACTTAAAAGACAAAGTCTACGCTATAAAACCTGCAACAGTCGCTGAATTGAGAGCAGCCATTGAACGAGAATGCACACAAATACCAAACGAAATGTTTCGTGATGTTTGCGATTCCATTGCTTCGCGTTATCAGCAGTGCCTGGACCAGAACGGACGTCAGTTTGAAAACAGGCGTTGACAAAACAATTAAATAATGTCTGTAGATTCTATTACATTTTGAAAATGAAATGTATTTTAATAAACACTGCCTTTATAATTATTTAAAGTGTGTATACATTTTTTTGGGACGCCCTGTATATATATATATACACACATATAAAATATATACATATATATATACACACATATATACATATATATATACACATATATAAAATATATACATATATATACACACTGCGCCCTCGATATATGCGAGGGATAGGTTCTGCTAAAACCTCGCATAATGCAAATTCGCATATATCGAACTTATAGTTAAATGAAAAATAGGGATGCGTTCCACAACCAGTTTTTTTTACCCTCCCGGCACCCCAACATTAAATATGCCACTTTTTTATACCAAAAACATTCAACAAGCTAACAGTAATGCTATATTACATCAATACTGTACAGTATAAATATTAAAGGACATAGTAAGCTGAAGGCCCAGTACTAGGCAGAGGACGTTTAGAAGCCATGTCTACAATAAACAGTAAGACAAAACTGGAAAAAGCACTCAAAAATAGTGAAAAACACACAACACAACACAGTCTAGAGCACAACGCACACGCTATAACGGTTTATGCGAGACTGTTGTTGTTTGGCGGGAACACGTCGGTGCGCTCAGCGGCTCAGCAATATTTCACACTAGGTGGCGCATAAATGCGAATTTTTTCCGCATATACTGAATTCTTGGTAGAAATAGGTTCTTCGCATAACAGCGAATTCGCATATGTTCAAGACGCATATATCGAGGGCGCAGTGTATTATATATATATATATAATATATATATGTATATGATACGTGAAACCTTGGGAAAGTAGTAGTCTTCGTTTTCCTCTGTGAGTTAATCTGTTAACTCCGTGTCCCAAACATTAATGAATTGTGGTGCAACCACTTTTTGATTGCACTTATTGCGCGCCCGGGTTCGTTTGTTCAGGATGGCTCTGGTTATCACTCAGATGACCTTTCAATTTTATACGCACAATTTTCTCGGCTTACTTGAAGCCCAATTTTAATCTCGAATTTTCAGTGTTAATTTACCCTCAGCTTATAAGAAAGGCCTATTCCAAGGTAACATAGGCCATAGAAACAACACAATCCCTTGCATAAAGTTTATTTCACAAAATTGAAAAATTTCACTAACAGTGGAACATTAATTCAAAATAAGTTTACAGATATACAGTATTATACTTAAAATTTCTGTTCAAACGATGAATGCCAAAAGATGTTTTCAATTACTTGGATTAAGTCTCAAAGGGTTTATACAGAGGGGTTTTATGTGACTCAAGAAATAACATTTAATTCTAATTCCTTAAAATAAGAGTGTACTAAAAAAAATACAGAAATTTGGTCTCAAGAGTTCTGTGCGAATTCCGCAAACTTTTTGGAAATTTTTTTCAGAACTCCTATGCGAACACCGCAGATTTTCTCGGGAAACAAAATCACCAGAAGATATTTGCTCAACACAAAAATTGTAAAATTTTTCACGGAGGAAACAGATTTAGCAAGCTTATAAGTTAGAATTTTGAAATGTAAACAAAATTAAATTAAAAAAATGTCGGGCACTTTCGGGTATTATTTTGTCTTTTTTGCCAACTACTACTTCCGTTACGAAAGGAGGCCTGAACCATAAATTAAACTCCTGAAATAAAGTATGAAACAGTGAAACAATGAGATTCAAATTATTGGAATAACAGAACACTTTAAAGTCGGCTTATGGAATCAAGAGGTGTCAAATTTTCAGGACTGATTCAACAACATTTCACCTATGGAGAGGTATGACTACTACTGACTATCTCAGTCACACCTTAAGATTAAAGAGACTCCTCCTTTCAATATTTGAATGACCTATCAAAACATTTTCATTATCTGACGTCATTTGTACATAAATTCTGGTTTTTCATGGTCAACCTCAACTTCGCTTAACTAAGGTCCGTCTTTCCATAAGAACAAATTTAAACTAAATTTCCTCGGAGGATTTACCTTAGGCAATGTATTTTCTGAGCTAATCGAGCTTTTGACATGTAACAAGTGAAACATCTCGCATGTTTACATTGAATTTTCATCCTTAACCAAAGAATAATAAAAAAAAGCTTTTACAAGCTCCAAAATGAAAAGGATCCTAAAGCTAAACTTTTTTATTTTTTTAAATATTTTATCGAGAGATTAAATGCTGAACATAAATATGTTCTTGGATGTCAAACATCATTTCGTTTTCTTCCCTCTCGAGTATCGGGTAACTTTGCTCTCATTTATGTCCAGGTCTTCTTTTTAAATCTTTAATTTTCACGTGAAACTAAAACCATTTCAAAATAACTTCTTTACGATTTTTATTTATTTTTCGATACGAGATTTAAACACAAATTTGCCGTTACAACAGAAAATATATATATACAGGGTGTCCCAGAATTATCTATTTCAATGAAATCGGACAAATTTTTTAAAAACACACTTTTATTTATGTTTATCATGTTTAATATGTGTTAAAAATGTCTAAATTTCTAAATTTTTTTCATAATTTTATTTTCAGAATTTTTTAATTATCTGGTCCAATGAAAGACCGTCTGAAGTCATAGAATGGCAAAGAGACTCTCCAAAAGTTAACGTGTGGCTTGGAATGACCAAATCCAAAATTTATGGCCCATTTTTCTTTGCGAGGCAACTGTAACAGGTACCGTCTACCTTGATATGCTTCAGCAGTTTCTCGAACCACAGCTTCTTGATGATGGCATTCTTGATAATGTGTTTCAACAAGATGGAGCACCATAAATTTTGGATTTGGTCATTCCAAGCCACACGTTAACTTTTGGAGTCTCTTTGCCATTCTATGACTTCAGACGGTCTTTCATTGGACCAGATAATTAAAAAATTATGAAAATAAAATTATGAAAAAAATTTAGAAATGTATACATTTTTAACACATATTAAACATGATAAACATAAATAAAAGTGTTTTTAAAAAATTTGTCCGATTTCATTGAAATAGTTAATTCTGGGACACCCTGTATAACGAATTAAGAAATTAAATAATTACTACTTATACAATTGAGCCCAGTAAAGCCTAAAGCTTAAAGGCCAAATAAAATAAAATAAATAGTCGAGCTTCACAATTATTCATGTCATTGTAAATTGAAAATTTTTATTTATTTTATTATTATTAATGAAGGTTATTCTATTCTATTATATACTCCTTCCTTCGGTTAAGGTTAACAGTAGTGGAGAATGTTTTGTCTTATTTAAAAAAAATAAATTGCTTATTACACCTTTTAATGGAGCATACAACCACGTGTAAGTGTTTTTTTTTTGTAAGTTAGGTTAGGTTAGGTTAGATTAGATTAGATTAGATTAGATTAGAGTATCTTCGAAAGTTTGCTTTCCCATTCTTTTTAGAAGAATACATTTATCTTTAGTAATTCATTAATTAAATTCCCTGTTTTTTTTTCTTCGCATAGTTTTAGGACATCTGTAAAATTTATCACATTTTCAAATGACATAACTAGCCTAGTCCTTGCGACTTTGAACACGTATCCATCACGCTTAAGTGAGGTGAAAACCTAATGACTCTATACACTACGCACTAGTTCCATGTTTAACTATTATTTATAGATTTGTTTACAATTTATTTACCAAAACCACTTACTTATTCATGGCATTAAAGGCTATTTGGAATTTATTGATCATTTTATTTTTTTTTAAATAAAACAAAAATTATTCACCATTATTTTAACTTTTATCATTGTTTCTTTAAAATAGAATTGTTACGATAAATGTTCCCAAAACTACTTCAGAATCTGATCTGAACTGACTCGAGTGTTTATACAAAGCGCGAATACAGCCTTTGATACACTAGTTTACAGTTTGTCATTTCGCTTCTGCATATTATATCATGTAACAATGGTACAAACGCACAAATGAAGTTTGATGTTTTCATGTCTGGAAAGACCTGTGCATAAATGATACATGGCTACTTGTCTGACTCTCCATATATATATATATATATACACACCACGATAAGGCTACATTAAAGTACTTAGTGATATTTAATTAAAACATGTTTGTAGTGAAATGAACTGTACTTACAATATTAATTGTACATACAATATTAGCAGTATGAGAGAATTAAAGTACAGGGTGTCCGAGAAACAGTGCTTTAAAAATAACCACATCTTTTTTTTTTCTTAATTAATATATATATATATATATAATATATATAGTTGTTTACATTTCCAAACTGTTCAAATTTGGAACACTTTCACAAGAGGACCATCATTCGTCGGTACAGTGTATATTCGATGCTCGAATTTCATTTGAGCATAAGCAAGGTGATCTTGTGGAATGGATACAATAACTTCTGATTCTTTGACAGAGTTCTGTCAGATACCTTGGTTTGTTGTGATCCGCAGGTGTTTTAATATAACCCTAAAGATAAAAGTCCAAAGGGGTTAAGTCGAGTGATTGAGGTAGTCTATCCAGCGTTGAAGTACATCAACACGAACGAGACTCGCCTAATGCTAACGTTTGATGTGCTATGTCCTTTAACTGCATAATCAGTTAAATTTTCTTTGACGAATGTACCCTGACTGGAGCAAATTATCTTAACCTTCTGGGGACATTTTCCTTCCCCAACTAAAGGCTATTTACTGTTCGCAATTTTCTAGATGCAACCTTTCCTCAGCGCTGGATAGACTGTGGTGGACCGATAGCGTGGCCACCTCACTCACTCGACTTTCAACCTTGGGGTTGATTGGGGTTGTTTAACCTCCTTCGCAACATCTAAGGTCGTATGACGGAGGGGACCTACAGCTTTACGTGGGATCCGAACCACGGGTCGCTACATAATCTGGGTGCGGAGGACGGTCTCCCATCCAACTACTACCCAGACCCAATGTCGCTTAACTTCCCCAATGTCGCTTAACTTCGCTGATCAACGGGAAGCGGTGTTATGACATTGGCTACGACGTAGCTCCTTTGGTTAAGAACAGTAGCTGTTTTCATGTCCAGAAGAACATCTTGTTAATGCTCTAATGAGAAAAATACTCATTCGTCGAATACGCATTGTAGCGGCAAATGATGGTCATCTTATGGAAGTGTTCTAAACTTAGATTGGAAATGTAAACAACCACGTTATACACTGTGTACATATTGATTAATAAAAAAAAATTACCA